>DWCF01000171.1:0-61019 GCA_018230265.1 Delias oraia | reverse complement strand
TACGATAAGAAAGAAATGTAAATCGTACAAAAATTTATAATAAGCACACTATAATACTGTAACTATTAAAGTTCAAAGCGTAGGAAGGGACTTATAAATTAAAATTGTTGTCAAATACAATCTCACATCGCTAAGTACAACTAGCAGTCTAGAACCGTTACACATCTCTCTAAAAACGACAATATTTCTCGACTCGTATTCACCTGTGTACATCATTTGAGTGTTTATTTTCAACTTTCCACTAACACTGTCGTGTTCATCTTAGTTAACACAACGTCACTATATAATCTTGACATGTTTGTTTAAATTATATTTATTGCGAGCTAACAAGAAGCGGCGAGCCGCGAATCGCGTCTCTTGCAACACTGAATGCTCGAGCCGAACGATAGCGCGACCCTACAGCACCTACCCAGCGATTTCCGTCATCAAACCGTCACGTTTTCTATCGCTAATTCCCAAACAACATATCGATGGAAACATCGCTCTGTTCGTACATCAAAAACTTGGTACCGAGTGAACGTTCTTACAACGCGGCGCTGATAACAGGTATACTTACTAGTACTTCAGTTTGTTTCCACATACGCTGTGCAAATACATACCGAGTACTACGCTTAGTAGAAAATATTATCGAAGCAACAATACCGTAAAATTGTAATTTCTATTTGGACATAGGCTCATTTGAAATCCACGTTTAACGGTGAAAGCATGATGTCATGTACGTGTAGTATTAACAACTGCTTACTACAGTTTTCATAGGAACGGTTGTAGGTACATACTACATAGTAAACATTTCTATACAAAAAAATGTAAGCGTCAAAGAAACTATGTAGGTACGTATTGTACCTATATATACTAAGTAACAGATACAGTACAGTACAGATCTATAAAATCTGCTAGCACGAAGCAAATATTGAACCGAACATTGACACGATAAAACATAATGAAAGGTAAACCTCAAAATCCTTACGCAACGAATCTGTAGGTCAAACTACACTACTTAACTAAATATTAGAACCGCTAGGCAACAATGACACAGTTTCGGCGTATTGTTAAAATCGAATCCCATGGCATTCGTTAGGTGGATATTTCGAAATAATAACGCGAAGCAAAGGCATTCTAAAGTGGCCACGTAATGGTTCTGAAATAAATAAAATTGCAAAATTCGATCAACAAATATAAAAACAGACGAAACCAACTTTTTAACCAACTTGCACGAAATAGAGAATATCAATTCGACGTGTATATTTTCTTAAATCTTAAGATCTACACTACTGAAGGAGCCGAGTTCAGACACCTCTTTTGTGCTAAATATCCGAAACGAAATAGCATAGCAATAGAAGCATTAACATCGGAAAGGCACGCACCGCGTGAGGCCAACGGGACGCCGAAGAATAATGACCAAAATAAAGTTGATCGCGGGAACATCGCCACGATATTTTGGCAAGCCGCGTGTCGTGGTGTGATGATGCCATCTCCGCGGAGGATCGTGACGTCACCGCACATTTTCCAAACGTGGCCGCCAGACGAAAATAGTCCCCGCCCCGCCTCACACCTCGCCCGCACCGTTCACCGTCACCGACCGATATAGCAGGCCGCCCGCTTCGACCGCCACTCACAGTGACCGTCGCACTTTTATCCCTTAATCTCCGCTTTTTGTCTCGCGCTCTGCAAGACAGTCAAATAAATACAACGAGATGAGAGCTCTTAACCATCTCATAAATTTGACAAACGATTAGGTATTAGGCCTAATGTAATTGTAGATTACTATCCGCATCTACCGCATCAGCACATCTTCACTCTAGCTACTTATAAGCTACCTTAAATAGGCACAACATATATAACAAGCCAGGGGAACGAGAACTCCTATGAAGCATAAATAATCCGTACTTAAATTTAAAAAAAATAGGTATACTCTTAAAAAAATGGTCATTGTTCAAGATAAAAAAAACAATGACAGATCAGAGTGCAACATATTATAGGTAACAATTGAGGTCTGCGATTTATTTAAAATGATTTTTTTTATTATATATCGAATAACGGTGCAGGCCATAGGAAAACGCGCCACAATCCACGCTTTCGTTCCATTGCCGATTTTTTACAACGCTTAAGCGGTACAACCTCCGGTGTTCCCATATATTCATCCCAACAAGTATTGTTTCACGCTGGTATTTTGTGAGGCCATGGTATCAATTCTACCGTCCTAATAACGGTGTCAGCTAATGCTTGGCTTCCTTTTTTTATATTTTCATATAAACATAACCTCATTAACACGTGTAGACATGTTTCAGTAAAACCCCTAAGAACCATAAGACATTGCCGTGGACTCTTTGGCTTCAAGTAAAAAGCTTTTGTAAATGATGTCATGTGTAAATGATGTCTGAGCCGATTATGTTTTATATCTTATGTATATCACGGAACATTTTTTTTTATTTAAATAAAGTTTATTTCATCGGTTCTTTTCAGTGGGCTTAGCTTGGAACCAGCTTGCATAGCTTAGCTTGCATTTAATATTTATGTTGAATAAAAAGATTTCATTTCATTTCAAGGAGTAAATGTTTTACAAACTATTATAATAAAATAATTTTCTTGAAATGGCTTCATTAATTGTGATCATCGGTCACGAAAAACCGCTGCCCTTGACTTCTGACTGAGAACTTTATATAACCTGGTGTTCTTTTCCGGAATGCCTTATAAGTCAACGACAAAAAATTAACGTTCTCTATAATGATACCGTCTTTCTGTATACAACAAAGATATCAATCAACTGTCGACAGACGTTCTTGTTCGCCTCTTTAGTTTAACAATATACTTTATTAGACTAGACTAGACCTTTTTTAGACTTGAGATTATTATAATATATCAGATTCAAATGTTTTTTAATGAAGTGAAACTTCTATAGGTGCGCTTGGCGCTTGGAGTAAATCGAAAAATTGCCCATACCTGCGTCACGGTGAAAAATCTAGAGGCATATCATCCGAACCAATGGTAGCTTTAACTTTAAAGCTACCATTGCAAAACTGCCCCTTATGGGACTTATTTGAATAAATGGTTTTTGAGATTGAGTACCTAATGGAGATTATATGTAGAAATAACATTTTATCAAAATAAAAATTTAGCAACAACATTTTGATTTGATTCACAAAAGTAATGTCCTGGCTTCTAACCTGAAAAGTTTTACTTCGGGCGCCTGGTCAGTCACTGGGTTATGATGGATTACATTTCAAAATGGTTATTCGATAAGATTCGATAAGATACGATTGTTTGCTTTGATACCATTATATTTTGTATCAAACATTTTTGTTGAAATTTTCAAGAAATATTTATGAATCTCAAACATTCAGGGTATATTGTTGCTCAATTCTTGCGATAGATTACGTCTTGCTTTCGCGTGCTTTTTAAAAAGGTATAAACAGAATTTTTATTGAATGCGTCTACTTTAAATTCAAGTATTAATCGATTACTGTTATAATTTTTATTAAACATTTCAAACATCATCATCATCAACTTATTAATTCCACCGCTAAACATAAGCCTACCCCAGAGGCGCCCACCTATTGCAATCTTGAGCGATATGAATATATTAATACCTATTAAACATTGAATAAATATATATAACACACTGGTTAACGACCGAGGTTAAAGGGCCGAAAAGTGTTAGAGTGGAGACCACGGACCGGCAAACGCAGCGTGGGACGTCCACCCAAAAGGTGGACAGACGATTTTGTAAAGGTCGCCGGAAGATGCTGGATGCAGGTCGCCTCCGACAGGTATTCATGGAAGTCCAAGCGGGAGGCCTATGTCCAGCAGTGGACGTCTTACGGCTGTAATGATGATGATATAATTTATAATATTGATTTATATCCTGATATAATTTTCTTAATGAGCTCTTGCTTTCAATAAAAGTAAGAGAAATACTAAACCAAACTCGTCTCTAATTCATAATGGTAAAAGAGGACATGTTATGAACGAGGAAATACGATCATACACATGTTCATTTATAGGTATATTATGTGAAAGTCTCGATAAAAAAAAATCGCGTGGAACAAAAAAGGTTTATAAATTTAAAAAATTTATAAACCTTTCGGTTCTTCTGAAGGCCGGTAAATTTGAGAAATAATATTGATTAACGGTGCATCATTTACCTTATCATTATAACTTGGTCGTATATTACAGTGAATACATATCAACTTTATTAGGCACGTTCTTAAAGAGTTCATATTAAAATCTTTTTTTTTAAATTCTATAGCGGACATAGGAACAGGTGGGTCTCCTATATGGTACGAGAATGCCGCTGGTCATGAACAACCGCGCCATAAACCGCGCAAAGGTTATGTTGCCGGCTTTTTACGCCGCTTAAGCGTCACTTTTAAGGGCCTCCGATATCCTCACTCTGCGAAACACAGTACAAGTGAGAGTGCGCTTGTTTCTTCAGTAGAATAATCAGTGTTGCCCATATGAAAGATTTAACTTAGTCTTGGTATTGCGCTCCCAGTCTTGGTTTTGGTCTTGCAAGTCTTGAAATTACCTATTAGACTATTGATATTTATTAAAGTTCTTTACTTCAGATCTTAGAATAACTTATCAGAATATGAACATTTTGAGGTTGAATTAGCATAGTCATAGAAAAGACCAACCAGATTTATAAAATATGTCTAAAGATTTAATGAGAAATTCCAAAAATTACTGCCAAAAAATAGCTGCAAGATGCAAGAGTCTTGTTCTTGCTCAAGTCTTACACGGTCAGTCTTGGTCTTGCTGAAATTCTGCGAAACACAGTACAAGTACCGTTTCACGCCGAGTATTCTGTGAGCCCTTAGTATCACTACGGACAGAGCGACCCAATTTGTTCTTCAGCATAGCTCTCCCACGGGTACGACAGTAGTAAAAAAATCGCCACAGTCAAGCCATTACAGAGACCGAATAAATTATAAATTAAATTATTTTGTCCGGACCGGGATTCGAACCCGATACCACTCGCTTCATGGTACACTTTTAAGCCATAGGCTCTCGAAATTATATAAATTCTTTCATTATATAAACCTATTTTATACTTTGTAGAGCATTGTAGAGGTCCGTTTTCTTCAAAAACACCCTTCAATAAAAACAAGCATTGTTTATAAGCATGCCGCAACATAATATGGCAGCGATTATCTGATCTAGCAATTACGACATTTTATTTGGCACTAGTCGCAGATCACTCAACACACTCGAGGTGCTACTCGATTGTATAAATACCAACATAAATATTAAAATTGAGCATAGTATATTTTTAACGAAATTATTGTCCGGAGTCGATTTACGCTCTCTATCTTCATCGGTGGGTCTCAATAGTCAGTCAATCAAAACAATTTTTTATTATAATAGAATATATATAAATTCTATAGAATTCCTAGGTATATATTTCGAGAAAGAATTACGAATATCGAATAAGACTAATTACATTTATAAATACGATGTGAATTTAACGGATGAAAATGGATTGTAGTTAGAAGTAGGAAGGTACGTTACATACACAGCTGTTAATCTGAAGAAATGCCAACAACCAAATTGACCAGTAATAAAATACTTAACAACTCACAAAATTGACTATAAGATCGAATGCCATCATAAAGAGGAGGATGCAGCGACATATGAGTTAGGGCTGCGATGGCAAAAATAATATATTTGTAAGCATAACCTTATGATTACAGCCACGCTTTCGCATTCATTCATTGCTGAAATTGTGCGACAATCGCTTCACAGAAATCCGTCCGTTTTTCTTGGAATCTACTACGCGCGCACACATACACCTTGTGTACGTATATCAATACATTCACACAAGGCCGTGATAACGTGAAGGCGTGACGATTGTATCAATGTCATAAAGCGACTTATATTGCGTACCCGGCTCGCCTTACATCTAATCAAACAATTTAGTTCAGGAGTTACGACGCTGTCAACAGAGGTATTTAAATTCTCCACGCGTTCTAGAGATTGAAAAAACACATAACAATACCCGTAATAGAACACAACTTACTTATAAACTACTGCATATAATATATTATGATAAAATAAGGGATCAATACTTGATAAGAAGGAAAGGCTAAATAGATTGATCGGCCAGTCGGGGTCAAGATGATAATAGCAACGTTTACTGATCATAACTCGACATGTGAACTTCTAAACCATAAATATCAATTGGAATTGATTATTCTTCATACAATAGAGCAAATCATAGCACTTATTGGGTTAGTTTACCGTCACTCAGAGGTCAAAGTTAACAAGTCAATAAGTAGAATAGTAAATAATGACCCATAATCTTTCAGTAGAGTACTTGGCTGAAGTTTCTCCGTGTTTTACAAATACGTTTCTTCTTTCGACTTGTTTCTATTACTTGCAAAGAAGAGACATTCCCATAACATCGCACACTATTATCGTGTTTTATCAGGTAAATAAGGTATTTTCCCACGGCCAGATGGATGCAATAGCGACGCTAAAACCATTATAAATCTAGAATGGCTCGAAAATGCACGTAAGTTTCTTTTCTCCCATGCTTCATATCAAACATTTTTTATAACGCGTGGAAATTTAGATTATATATAGAACTCGCAAAAAACTTGGTAATTAATAATGACCAACTAGGTAAGCATCTAATCTCTTCATACGGGATAACAAAGTTTGATAAAAGTGATTGGAAAGTGGTTCACCAAATAGTTGAGTAAGCCGTCGCACCCTCCCCGATTTGATCACATTTATTAAAAATTAAGGAGAACCCATTTTTTATGTTGTTTATTAATGTTTAATTATATATAGACTTGGTGTCGATAACATAAGTAATATAGTTTAATCATAACAGAATTATACTTTTATAAACATCAGTTAAATAAATGTATATTCATTTTCAATTTCCATAAAATTCGAATTCCTGTCAATTAACTATTTCTGAGTTTAGAAGTTTTTGATGTGATATCAAATGAACACATCGAATTTGCGAAATTATTATTTGTATTAAAAAATAATTCATTATTGACGACCGCAATCATAGCTTGTCTAGTCACACACTAGATCACTAGATCACACACCAATGGGTTTACTCACTTGGTAATGCTGGTAGAGACATTGTGGGCTGCCCGACGCTCCGCAGCCGCGTCCACCATGCCGCAGCATCAGCACCATCACTGATCACCGCCACCAGCCCCCCATCACTAACACTACATGCAGAGACATTACAACCCTCAATTACACCAATACCTGATGCACTATATAAATATTGCTAAATCACCTTTACACTGCTATGTATAGCCACAACAGTTTGCACTTGACATCACCAGAACACTTTATCTGAAACAAATATTTATCTTAATTCAATTATTATAAGAAATAAGCATTATTATTTCACTATTCACCCTCTTATAAAGATAGATCCTTATCCTTGCTCTCTTTTATACTGTTTTGTAACAAGATCTATCAGAAACTACTTGAAGAAAAAGTGAAAAATAATCTTGAATTTAATTCTATGTACTGTATAAAAACTATATAGAATCATATTCACAGTGTAACATATTCAGAAGAACATTGTAAAGATCATACCATACCCACATATACAGAAAACTTTTCATTTAAACCACACACTATATTCATCATATTTACTTGATCCTTTTATCTATAGAATATAAAAAGAAAACTGTACTACCAGCTATAAATTGATTAAAATGATATATAAATTCTATCACAGATAATTAGTGAGAAGCATGGACAAAGATTAAATTTCTAAGTAAAATATAAGCCCATAAAAGATCTACTGCAAATTATAAGTTGACAATAAAAACAAGAAGTTAATAAGATTTTCATAAGTTTATTATAAAAATCACCATAAGGTTATCATAAACTATAAAATATGAATTGTTAAATCAAATTTAATTAATAAAATTTGACTTAATTTATAGTTGCATTAAATTAAAATTAACAATGAATGGATTGTTTTATGTAAAAAGTTTCTATATCATTTATAATCTTTAACTGATAATTATATTATCCATTTTAATATCTTATTTAATGGAATTTATTAAAGTTGTATATGAAATGCAAAAAGTCAATTATTATAAATCAATATTTTTGCAATTTAATCAAGATCGACATAAATATCAAGACAAAACAATTCTACAACTTCATGCTACCTACAGGCTACAACACGATAATATGAGATCATCAATACAGCAAATAAATATAAATATGACTCACCACTTTATATATTAGCTACGGAAAGAGCGTGCAGGTTATCATTATCACAGTAGGTACATATAAAGCACGTCATGATCGTGAACAAAAAAATTTTAAACAGATTTTATTGTATTATTATTTAAAACATGAAATATAAATTACGGCATTTAGTACACAACAACATAAGATGAGGTTGAGTAGTATGATGTGATTAACACAATTAATTATATATAAACAAGACACAACAAAGCAATTTAAGGTTTGTTAAACTATGTAAATAAAAATATACGACTTAGTACTTACTAATCTGTGATCTAAATCTACAAGTTATTATTCATGAAATTAACGACTATTTCTTAATTTATTTCTAAAATAGATGTATAAATGTAGATTTTTCTAGGTACCTAAATTTTATAGTAATATTATCTGTGAATATAATATACTGTTGTCGTCACAGAGTAAAAACTAAAATCTTGCCGAATCGACGTGGCGTGTTATTTCAAATTTATCATTTTACATTTGACAAAGTTACACAGACTAAAAAATATTTAATTGTTCTATTGTAAACCTGCCATCTATCGAATGTTTTGCTATACTTTAATGATAAAGAAATGTTCTTTGCATTATCTATTCTCAAATGCTATTGGTTACCCGTAAAGTGACAATTACTTTTAACCAATAGCAGAACTAAATATTATCTACGTATTGGTCACAATAGTTTTAAAAATAACCTGGGTGGAGCCTACTTTATGACAGATTTTCGATAAGTAAGATTGTATTTAATACTTTGTAAAGACGTAGCTTCGTCGAATTTATTTGTAATAATTATAGTTCTTTAATATTGTAAAAGAAAGTGTACAATTTTATTTACAAAATTACCATATTCTTAAATATAAAAAGTGATTTCTCGCGTAGGACTTTCAATAAGCAATTATTAATACAAATATTGGAGACGTCCTTTCAAAGATATTAATTTCTTGATGTTACCACTGAACAACAGCTCAAGATCACTGATCAACCTTTGTGACAAATGTCTGCATCTGTTGACTAAAATTTGAAACCTAATAAGCTTGTAACAAGGTCAACAATTTTCATCCACTTCTGGATGATTAAAATATTGAAGTGTTCGTGAATATAAATGAATTATGTGTAATAATAATCTAGTTATTTAACTCAACTGTGTTCGTGTCCGCGAAAATGATCTATACTTTGTTTTTCGCAATCACAACGTTACATGAACATGGATGACCTAAAATGCGACTACTTAAAGAAAAAAAGATGCATTGGATTGTATCCAGAAGTACTGAATAAGAAAACGAATGATGTCAAAATCATCGAATGTCCGCAATCAAAGATAGTCGGATTATTTCTTTATAAAAAGTGCTGCAGTATCAAAAGTGAAAATGTGATGTGTCAAATTGATTGTTTACCTCACGATAGACAGGTGACGGTGAGAGTTTTATAAAAGTGGTTCGCCAGGGCGGCGGGAGGCGGGCGGAATGTCGGACCACTCAAGTCCTCACAACGGCGGCTATGATGCTCCTGAGCCAGCCACGAGACTGTCGGTTCGCAAGGACCTGTACACCGACGAGTGCTCTCCTAATTCAGGAACCAGCTCCAATTCAGATGACCAGGAGCACTTTGATGACTATTCCTGTGTCAAGTTAGAAACAGATTTTGAGCAAAGCATAGATGACATAGCAAGTCAAAAAATGCAGGTTGTGAATGGAAATATACCGAAAGCAGCACGATCTCGCCACAAGAAACACAAGCAGAGATCCAGACGTGAGTCAGATAAATCCACTCTGAATGGTTATCTTCCTTCAGAGAGAAAAAGGAAAAAACATTCTCGTGAACGCAATAAGACACATAGAAGTAATAGTTTAGTTTCAAAAATAAAAGGTGGCAAAAATCTAAATTTAGTAAGTAGTAGTGAGTGTCAACAAAATAAGGTTGATGTTTCTGTCAGTGAAAATGAAAGTTCAGATGATGAAGTGCTTGAAAGAAGTGTTAAATTGAAATGGATGCCTCGGTTAAGTGGTAAACCTTTCAGTCATGAACTTAGTCAATTATCCACAAAAAAGAATAAATCTAAAGACTCATCCAAGGAGAAAAGGACTCATATAGTAATCCCGTGTAGTGGTAAACCTCGGTCAATGTTGGGACTTTGTAGTTCACGTAGCAAAAAGAAATCCAAGAAGTCAGAATCTACACCAACATATCGGAGCCAGATAGTGGATACCAGCACTAACTTAAAGATTAAAATAAGGAAAACAAGTGTTCAAGAGGCAACAGTAGTAAGTATCTATGGATGTTTTATAGTAAAATTGTGCATTTCTAATTTGTTTTTATATTATATATTTGAGTGTATAATGCAGAACAATACAATTGATTATAAACCTTATGTTTTTTTGTTTAAAAACTTAGATTGTGTTTAATGTAACTAGAAAATAAAAATAGACTTTTTAAATATTAATGAAGGTTATGGGCTTCGATCATTTTCATGTAGTTCCATTTACAAAACTTTCTTTGTTGTTCTTTGTTATTCTAAACACTATTAAATAACATAAGTATCTGTGAAGGCGGCAATCAGTTTGATGATAGATTATGAATTTCAAAGTTTATATGTTTTTTGTAATATATAACAGGTATAAAGATTGTGATGTAACCTAATCACTTTCACTTTATGCCACAGGTCAGTTTCTGTTCAGCTCTTAATCTATATATTTAACCAATGAATATTTTGGACGTTTTCTACAATTAACATAATGTTGTAATAATATATATAACAATTATAATAGATTATATGAACTATGTACCAAAATTATTCTCATTCTTGTAAAAGACCTGAAGGGAGGTTTTCATAGATATTAAATAAAATAATAACCATTAAAATTGGTCAGGCAATTTCAGAGATTTTTGAAAACACACATGTCACAAGATTTAAATTTGTAGTATTGTAAAAAGGCTATGATTTTATGCAACAAGTTCCATTCCATTAAAAAAAATTGTAGAACTCTTAAATATAATTATATTAGATAGTTAGTTTTATATATTTTAGTTTTATTTAGGTACATATAACTTGGATAAAGAAACTTAAGAAATACTTTCATTTTGATTTCTCTAACATTATTCTATAAATCAATGTCTGAATTACATATTACACACAAATCTCACATCAACTGTGTTGATGTCTGTAAATGTACTCTAATATTTATGGATTAAAGTGAGCATGTACCTTTTCAATTACATCATGAAACCATTTATGAAGTTTTTGCATAAATTGTTATTTTCAATTTAGAATAGAAAATACATACAAAATTCATATTTCTTTTTTTGATGAATTTATTTGAGGACAATGGAACCTTTTAACTTCTGCACGTTCTATTTCTTTGTTAGTATCTTTGTTTTATCAAACGTGAAGTTTGGGAAAGATATTAACAAAGAATAAACTCAAGTGTTTATGTATTGTTCTTATGCCTCAAGAAAATATTTAGCAGCAGAAAATGATTACATTTATTTCATTTCTATTAACTGTGTATATCTTATAGATCGCACCAGCACCGAAATCAATATCAGATATTGGTCAAAGGAAGTCAAAGAAGAAACGAGCTGCGTCTCCTGTGCCTAGCGAGAGTTCTGGAGAGGAGTACGATCCGTCTCGTGGCGACACGTCGACAGCCATGACTGTTACAGCTCCGAAGCCACGCACGCGACAGAGGGCACCACGAAAAACCACAAAAAATAAATGTTTGTACTCTACTTTCCAAACTTAGTGCCATGAAAATATTGGCTCGAGAGTATCTTATCGGCTTCTCAAAGTATGGACCGGCAAATCAAGTAAAAGCTACGAGCAAATGTATAGCGTATAATGTATAGAGTAAATGTATAGTATAGCGGACAACAGAGCAGGTGGGTCTCAGGTGGTAAGAGAACACCGCCGCCCATGAACAACCGCGCGACAGTCCGCGCATTTTAAGCCGCACTTTTAAGGGCCTCCGATATCCTCACTCACTCTGCGGAACACAGTAACACTGTGAGCCCGTGGTATCACTACGGACGAGCCGCCCAATTTGTGCGTTAGCATATGCTTCAGCATGGCTCTGACGGATTCGACAGAATTAAGACACTCGCCCGGCAACTGTCAAGCCCTTCCAGAGACCGAATAAATTATAATTGTCCATACCGGTATTTGAACCCGATACCTCTGGCTTCACGGTAGACCTATTAGACCAGTTAGCCACGAGGCTCTCCAAGGCGTAGCTATATGAATTGAAATGAGAACAATATTAAAAATGCAATTTGATTTATTTTAAACTAACGATATATAGGTAGATAACGAAACCCAATTATGTATGTTTATATTACGTACCTACAAATTACTTTGCAAAACATGTTCTAGATTGAGTTGGTTTCATGATAAATATTTCGGGAATTACTATCGACATACGAATGTAATATTCCTAACAGAAATAATATGTACATATTTTGATTTACTATTGATATCGAACTCTTGGTCTGGATGGGGCCCAAGTTATTTCGTTTTCTAAATTTTTTTACTTGTACATAGGATCTCGGAAATAACATTCGAAGATCTCCGAACAATGGTCCACTAAGTATTGATCGTGATCTAAATGACGAGCCAAAAGTGATCTAAAGATGCACTAAATAATTTATTTATAATTTACAGCACAAAAGACTGACAAAAGTAGAGATAGTCCAGCGGAGAGAAACAGTGGGCCACAAAGTCCGTGGGCCACTTCAATCCCTGTGGAAATTGTTTCCAAGATATTTGATAGTTTAGTTGTACAACAGGGATCCCTACCGACTATTGTAAGGTACGGAAAATCTATTTTATTTGAAAAAAATATCGAGGTCATGATTTCAATAAGACTAAAGTAACTCCTTCCTCCCCATCTTTAAATACTGTACCACACATTTTTGGTATAATATTTAAAGGAAAGAGATCTGTATTCTTTAATGGGCTTCTCGTTGGCCAGAATGGCATTCACAGTTTAATGCAGGCTCATCGGGGCAATATCTGTACTAGTAGTTAGTAACCTGCTTACTTTTTTTCAGGTTGGGAAAAGTTTGTAAATTATGGAATAGTGTAAGCTGTAAGCCGGACTTCTGGAGAAATGTGGACCTTGCACAACATACACTAGAGAAATGCAAAACTGACTACAAACTTGTATGGCTTCTAGAGAACCGATTGTCGCAGTGTCAGAACTTGAATCTTGGTGAGTATCCCGGTTTTTTAATTGCAGCATTAAAACCCATTGCTGCATAATGCTCAACGTTGAATGTTTCAACTAAACCAACACTTCATACAATGTCAACTCAATGGCAGAAAATTAACAAGCTTTATTTCTCTAAGTTTGGCAATGATAGAAATTTTATATGATAAAAACATTTTTATAGTTAGTTATTTTGTTTAATATTGAACTGTTTTAGTGTAAAAAAATATTTTATATTTATCCTTTTCTCGATTTCTCTATTCTGGTATATTTAGGGAATGGATCTTGAGAATTCTTTTGGTAGTCTGTGCATTCAACAAACATTTTGACAAATGTTTTTTTTTAAATGTTTAACATTTGTCTCGAAATAATAATACATATAGTTAAGAATAGAACAGAACAGTTTTAATTACGAAAATAAGCGTATAAATGTAATTTTTACATAATATTTATTTTATTGATCAATATAATGATTTATTTTAGCTCAATGGAATGTAAATAACGTGACGTGGGTGCTAGCGTGTTTGGTGGACTACTGCCCTGATCTGGTAGAATTGAGCGTGGCCGGATGGAGCCGTATCACGCCCGAACAGCTGTACGACCTCTTTCAGGGCCTGCCGAAATTACAGAGGCTTGATTTGTCATCTTTGGTACGTATTTTTACATTATAGTATTGTATCGCGGGTTCACAGAGTACTCAGCGTGAAACAGTAGAGTACTGTTTCGCTGTGTGAGGATATAGCTCTTGAAATTATACCGCTTAAGCGACGTTTAAAACCGTCAACATAACTAAAGCGCGGTTGTCCATGGGTGGCGGTGATCTCTTACTATAAAGGAGACCCACCTGTTCTGTTGCCCGCTATATCATAAAAAGAATATATAGACACAATATGTAAAAGTAATTTAACTATTTCTGTCAAATTGTTATTAATACAGGTGGATTAATTTTGGGTTGGTAAAGTCGTTTAAGGGGAAAAAAAACTTAATTTACACATGTTATTATGATGATAAAATATATTTGCAGTCAGAGACCGGCGGTCTGAGTACCTGTCTATCGGCCACTTCGGTAGCGCGTGTGATGGAGACGTTTGGCGAAAGGCTGACTCATCTAAATCTCGCTAACAACAAGTTCTCGGCACTACAGCAAATATTGACCTCAGTGGCGGTAAGTCTTGCTCGATTGCTATTTTATCCACATAATTACCGATTATATTATATACCCATCGTTCAGCCCTAAGACATCCACTGCTGGACATAGGCCTCCCCTAATATAATAAAGCTAAATTATATCGAGAAATCAACAGTAGTATCATGGCGTCAAGTGTATTTCTTATACGTCTGCGTTTACTTTACATTACACTCTTGCGGTTTGGTATCGCCACGTTATATGTTAAACTACTGAAGGTAGACGCGACGAATTCGGTCCCATTGAATCGCGCATCGTGACATCGTTTCAACAAAATATTATCACATGTGTTAAAAAGGTATTGAATTATCGATTAATCGTTAATTATTAATCAAGAAAATGAAGCTTTGTAAACCAATCCAGTCACGGTTAAGTTGAACAGCGACATTTTGATATAGAGGCGCATCATCCACTTTAAAGCAGGACCTGCAATTTCCCACATGAAATGAAATGAAATGAAATATTTTTTTATCAACATAAATACAAAAATGCGTTGAACGTCAAAATCAGTCTACCATCGGTTCTCAGCTGTGAAGACCAACTGTGAAAAACCGGCGAAGTAGACTCATCACTAACTCGTGTATGTTTTTATTTAGGCAGCCATTACCCATCTTATTTTGTTTCCTACATTATTATAGAGTAATTGTCCCAACTTGGAAGTTCTGGATATTTCGGGCGCGAAGGCGACATCGCACCCGGCCGCTATACCACTGGAAGCATTGCAGCGAGGTTGCACCAAGGTACGCGTGTTTCGTGCTGCCAATGCTCAAACTGTGCTCGCCAATGCCACCACTTCGCAACAGGTTTGTTCATTTTTGTTTTTTGGGGAACTTATAACATTCCTAAAGAGATAATTGAACTTACTGAAAGTAAATTTAAATTTAAGAATATTGATTAATTGATAAAAAATATTTAAAATTACTGTAATTAAGAAAGCTTAGACATAACTTTTAAATTAGTAAATATAAATAAACCAACTATTGTAAATTTGGTGTTAAAAAAAATTAACTCTAGTGTTTGCAAGCTGGTTGCTCTTCGTAGAGGTGTAATCTTCCGAAACAGATAGCTTTACTTTTGTAAATTGGCTTGTAATGTGCCTCTTATGGGACCTATTTGAATAAGTACTTTTAGATTTTGTTTGTTTTTCATTATATTGTGTCGTCCATCAATCACGTGATGTTTGAAAAGGCAAGGGAAGGGCTTGACAAATATCACGAAATATCACAACGCGGGTGTCTAGCATAGCAAGATTAGAGATATCTTGCTATGCTAGACACCCGCGTTATATACGTCATATTATAATATCACTACACATCACCAAAGGGTAGGGGGATCAGATAGTGCTAAATAAAGTCTCGTGGTCAATGAACGGCCCCTAAGGTTGTCAATTATTTCAAAACTTATTTAATGAGTGTCCAATAAGTTTACTATTAATACGTTTAAAACTCCTTAACTATTAATACGTTTTTGATGTTCCCAAGATGGAAGCTGGCGGCTGGAGTTTGCTCGAAGAACTCTCGATAGCTGGTGGTGCGCCTACAGAGCGGATACCAGTCGGCGAATATCGTTTCGGAGAAGAAGCCTTAACTCGTATGGTCCGTGGCGCAACAAGGCTAAGCTTATTAGACCTCAGAGGCCTTAATAGACTCACCGACTCGGGTCTTGTGAGGGTGCCCGCTTGGGATCTGCAACATTTATTCCTCGGAGGTATTTATTTTTTATGTAAATATACGTCGGAGAATGATTTATACATAAATAAACAAATAAAACACTACACATCATCAGCCTTATAAAGTCTACTGCTAGACGTAGGGTTCCCCAAACACCACCTATTACGTTCTTGAACGATCTGGATCCAGCGGTTGCCCGCGACCTTCATGAGATCGCCTTTCCATCGCTTGGCGTGACGTCCCATTGCATTTTTCGGTACGCGAACGCCACTCGAGAATCTTTCTTCCCCATCGGTTGTCGGTTCGTCGATCGATGTGGCATAGGCTGACGTCCGGGTATCTTCAGAGTAGAGTGGGGATTGTTTGGCTCTTTGATCACCAGTGATTTGATCAACAGATTTGCAAGTGGAGGCATACAACTGCTCGTAGAACATCTCAATCTCTTTAATACTCGGTCTTGCTAGAGATTATAGTGCCAGACTCCGTCCTCAACCTCGAGAGCTGGCTCTGTCCAACTGAGAGATCCTTTGTGAACACTTTCGACCCTTTGTTTCGCTTTATCGTTTCTTTAATACACGAGGTATTCCGCATGTCTTTGGAGATCTGCTTGTTGAGTATCCTATACTTCAACATCAAAGCCGGAAATCGCACTTCCATTTCTCGCCGTTCTTTTAACAACTCCAAGGTGAAGTTTGAGAGTTTTTGTGGAGGTCCCTTTCGCCGGGCTCGAAAATGCCGAGACCCGATCTCTTGAACAGCTGCAACCATCCCCCTGTTGATCTCGTCGATTGAGACTGCCATAAAGACATGCAAAGCGATTCGAGAGCTCTAACTGAAACTTTTAGGAACAAACACTGTAGTGTTTACTGTGTTGTGTTACAACACAGCAATTATTTATTTTAGTAAAGTATAAACAGACATAGATTTTACCTCCGATGTCTATCTTCTAAAAACCAGCATCAGAGTGAGCTCCGTACTCAAGTTGTGTTCTTTTTTTTTCATGGCGCTCCCCCCCCCACTTTAGGCAGACGCCACTTAGTTAGACTCCCCATTTTGGGCAGACGTCACATAAATCAAATCACCCACTATTATTTAAAATTACTATTATTTACAAACATAAAATGACTCTACAGCGATAACCCGACATATTTCCGGTTTGTAACTAGATAACTACTTTATAGTAAAGTAAATGACGTTATTCGTTTATAAATAATTAGCGTAATATTATATATTCTCGGTGACATATATATGTACTGTATAAACTCCATGTAACGTCAGTCGATTTGACGACAAGCTGCCTAAAGCGTCGAAATCAATTGACTTTGGTTGGTTAAGCTTGTGTTCCATACACTGATACACTCTAAATAGTATTTTTTTATTATATACCAGACAACGGACCAGATGGGTCTCCTATATGGTTAGAGAACACTGCCGCCCATGAACAACCGTGCCACAGTCAAAACAAAAAGTGCGAAACACAGTACGAGCACCGCTTCACGCTGAGTATTCTGTGAGCCCGTGGTATCACTTTAGACGAGTCGGCCCAATTAGTGAGCTACTGTCAAACCCATCCAGAGACCGAATAAATTATAATCGGAGTCGCTTGTTTCGCTTGACTCACTGTCATTAGACCAGTAAATGTTGTGGCGTATTGCCTCCGGATTAGCTCTCTGATAAGACTGTTGGCCAAAAGGGATCGGAATTGTCGGTTAATGTTATGTAGTTTATTCGCTTGTGATAGTTTGTTATACGATTTTTTTATATTTACAAGGTTGTAACGTGACACGTCAAAGTACAGCGTGTCTGGAGTTAATCTGTGAGAAATGGTCTCATAGCCTCATAGAGTTGGACCTGTCGTGGGCTTCTGCGACCAGACCACTTGATGATGCCGTCGCAGCGCTGGCGGACACCGCTGACAGCAGGCTGCGGTAAGTAGTACATTACATTAATCTATTTTTACGTTCGTGAGAGTGTGTTACGTAATGGCATTTTTAATTTATCGATCATCCTTTTATACTTATGTAGAATTCTATCTTGAGCAAAAGTTCAATGTGAATCAGTAATTTTTACTATTTTAAATATTCAATTTATACTCTTCTCCTGTTATAGGATTCGGATTAAGGAATATTATTAAATCACGATATTTTTTTGGAATATAAGTTTTTAAGTAAAGTTGTTTTCAATAAAGAATAGAGATTATATAAATTGAATGTAATTACATTATACACTACATTATACACAAAAATAAAACAGTAATTATGATTATAAAATAGGAAATCCGTTTTAACAGTGAGTTTTGATTCACAAAACATCACGTATCAATTAGTTTCGTTACGCCTTCCAACATACGGACATGTAGAGAATTTCTTAACATCCCTCTCTCTCAATAATCTTAGGTAATAAATCAATGGTCCCTTAAACTGGTATTAAAAAAACTCGTGAATAGACATTATCATAATTCTTATTTATTATTATATATTATAGTACTATAATAGAACTCATTTGTATTTTCAGTATCTTGAATCTTTTCGGATCGTCTGTATCCTTGGAGCCTGTCAAGAAGGTTCTGTTAAAGTGCAAACAATTGGAGTCGTTGAATTTGAGCTTGTGTCGAGCTCTGCCACGCGGTATGAAGCGCCTTTACACCGGCAAAGAGCTAGAAGATTTGAAACTCAGCTTCGATCCGGAGCGGACTAAAAAGTCTGATGAGAAGGTGAAGGAAAATAAGAGAAATAAGAAATTAAAAGCAGATTCTGACAAAGAAGACAAGAAAGCAATAGCTGACAGTGCTTCTGAAAGCTCGAGTACTTCAAAGTCGCCAGAGAAGTCCTCATCGACCGTATTCCAGGAACCGACAATTGTATCAGATGTGGCGGCTGGAACTGACAAAAATACCGCAGAAGAATCACAAATTAAATCTCCACTCAACAGCAAGCAAACACCTTCACCCAAAGAGCCCTCAGAGGCAGCCATGTCTCAAATTGAAAAAAAATACTCTTCGTCTATACCGAAACTGTCTAGTCCCCTAGCGCAGTCTAAACCGGACTCGTCCTCGACTCCTAGATCGGATCCAATGAAAGCAGACTTGGGGAGTCCACATTTTAGTCCCGTCCAAAAACCCGATAGCCAAGTTCCCAGCAGTCCCGATGTTCATTCGGAAATTTTAAGAAATAATGCGTCATGGAACATTGGCTCTTTTAAGAGAACACCGAATCACAAATCCGAAGCGAGTCCTTTGAATAGATTAGAGAGTCACAATAAAATAAAACAGTCAAAAGTTACAGAACAATGTAGCCCCACCACATCTCTAGAGAATAAACGAAGCCCCGAGACTATAGGCCTAAAGCCTGATATAAAAAATCCCAACAGCTGGAACTACGGTAGCTACAGCCCAATGCCCAGGCAGGATCAGTTTTCATCACAGCACAGTCCGTACTCCACTCAGCCGAGTCCCGCTCAACCCAGTCCCTATTCAACCCAACCTAGCCCCTACGCCACCCAACCGAGCCCCTATTCCTCTCAGCCTAGTCCCTATTCCGCCCAACCTAGCCCAGACACGAGCCAAATGGTCAAATCAGACCTACAAAAATCTAACGCATGGAACACCGGCAGCTATAGTCCTCTTCCAAAACACCATGCTCCTTTCTCTCCACACCCCGCCATCCATACTAGCCCCGATCCTAGTTTGGCGATTAAGAGCGATAGTCTTAGAAACAACCCTAACAAAACACCCGGACAGTACAGCCCCATGTCTCGGCCACAACATCACAGCCCTTATTCTCCCCGACCAAGTATCGAAAACAGCTTCGGCAACAAGAAAAGCCCCGGAGTAGCTGGCAAGTACAGCCCCATGAAGCGCTCCGACTGCCACCTCCCCAGTCCGGACGGTGGCCCGACTAGGCCGCATCTAAGCAGAAGTCAGGAGATGTACGGACGCCAAAAGGCCCCAGACGTGATGCAGAGTTTACAAACGCCTGATATCCCCACATCCTGGGGCCTGGACGGTTACGGCCAGATGAGTACGCCCAGCATGGAGTCACTGGTGTGGAGCGGTGGGGGTATGCAGTCACGCGCCGAAGCTCCGACGCCTTCGCAGCCTCGGTGGCCAGACGTGTCAGCGTTCAACACGTCGAGGCGCTCGGACGCCGGCGACCCCTGGACGTTGGGCCAGTTCCGCATCGAGCCACCGCACCAGGTGCACAACACTTTCGTGGAGCAGACGGTCACCTTTGACTCGCTAGCATCACAGCTGGGCGCGAGCCAAGCCCACGGGCTGTCGAGCTTCCTCGACGACAGCTTCGCGGAGTCGTCCCGCGTAGACTGACGCTCATGTGCGGCGCGTGCGGGCTAAGTGTAACCGCGAGGTCGAACAATACTATCGAAAGTTAAATGAAGTTTGTACATAAGATTATCTAAATAAATTGTAAGAGTAATAAAGCTAGAAATGCATGAAGTTGTTTTGCGGCACATTATTGTTTGTAAAATCGCAAATTATTTATTATAATTTAGTGGTGGCATCGAGTCAGAAATTGTATTTGTTGTTGTTTTGTTACCTCTGGAAGAAATGCAATTGTGACCGTGTAGGCAAAGTGGGCCGTTGCCACTTTCAAGGTGCACTGAGACCCGTTAGCATCTGATCGGAGTCAGCAGCTCGCGTCTCGATGTCGTTATTTGGAACACCTTAACTGTTCATTGTGATATACTGATAGTACACTGTGAAGCAATATTCACGAGTTACGCAATCCGTGCTAAACTTGTGTTGTTACTAATGATCGCGTAAAATGTTACACGTCACATACGTGGACTGGGACTTACAAAAACATGGATGATATTACAAAAATTTCTCATAGAACTTAATACATAAAATCGGGACGCTAAATTACCGAAAATATGTTGTAAAATATTTCTTTTGGGTTTAACAATATATATATGTTTACGTACTACTTTGTCAATATATTTAATTGTTTTTCATTCAAGATATATATATATATCTACAGTTTTTTTTCAATATACATTCCGTACAATAGCAACCTTAAAATTGGCTATAATGCTTATAAATGTGGCCAAGAGAATAATTCACATTAAAAGCGCAATGTGATATGGTAGAATCAATTATTATTAACGTACCATCACATGTTAAAATACAAGATGTTGTCTGGAGGTTCTTAATTTATATGTAAAATATTAGATAAACCGAATAACCAATAGCTAAATATTAAGGTATTTCTGGCACTATTAAAGAATATTGATAATTTTTAACTCTTACCCCCAATAAATTTAACTGAAGAAACCGAAGACTAGTCTGTGTTAACTAAAACATACAAAATCCTTTCAACTTGGTAGCAAACCTACATGAGATATTTGCATTATAGCCTAGTATTGGAATAAGATATTTCATTTCTGTATTTAAGTAAATAATGTTTTGTTAACCAGCAGAAGCTTAAATTATTGGTAGTCAAATGATAGCTTAATAATTATCAAATACATTTGACAGCATTTTACATTTTTTTACCTAATTTAATTTTTATACTTTTACAAAATCTACCAAATCATAAAATTGTATACATTTTTAGTTAAGTTTGCCTTAGTGAATATCAGGAGGGATAACTTGGACTTCGAACCCATTGAAAACAAGTACAAAATGCTTTTGACGCAGAGGAAGGCGTTTCGTTATGTAAAACCCGCGTTTTCACCAAATATTGTTTCCAATACCTGCATAATTAGCCTTAAAATGCCTAATCTTTAAACTGAAGAGAATATTATATAGTTTTATTAACTTATTACAAAGTGAAGAATATTATCTACTATATATAATGTATAAAATATTGACTTAGGTAAATATAAATTAACGTTAAAGTAATTGTGTATTATAGTTTGTATAAAAGTTGACTAATACCTATAAGTTCTGTTATGTAGAGATTTTTGTTTGTAATATTGTTAAAACTACCGCGGACTTCTCACAAGTGGTCCAATTTTTATAATCTAACCAATAAAATATCGATGTGGTTGTCATATGTATATTATTTCTATTTTCTTTCCGGAAAATCGAAAAAACAAAGCCTGTTATAAAAATTTTATTGATTTAAAATACATGTATAATAACAAATGTTACGACTAATTAACCGATTTCGACATATATTTAACTACTACAATAATAATATATGAAACACATCACGCTGCTGATAAAAAATATTTAAAAAGGCAGGGAAGTATGCAATTGACATCAAAACGACAACATATTTGAATTCTCAAGTTCTGTATTTGCAGTCTAGAGTTTTATCTAAAAGCACTAAATTTGCGTTTTTTTTAAATTCCACAAGAAAACGTAATCATAGAATCAGTAACAATAGAGGCTATCATATTATATTTAATAAAAATACTAAAACAATATTGATAAAAAAAATTAAAACTACAATATTATAACATGCTATCAGCAGTGAAATATGGTTATTTACCTATTAATAGATTGTAAGAGAATTAATTATATAAAACATAAATTTCAAACAGTAGTTTTAAAATAAACAAGGCACCAATTCGTCAACACAAATGACTAGACAACTTCATAAATGTAATTTATAAAATCTCAACAGTATATATATTTCGATTACATTATATAAATACCAAAGCATATGTAAAATTACTAATTCACACTATTAAAATTATCATAATCAACGCGCGCCATAAATTTTATCATCGTTGAATGACACAAAAACACATTTAACATATATTGCCTATATATGTATGCAACAAAGATATCTAGTATAAGCTCGATTATACAAATGTTTGGATATCATTTTTTAATCCCCACGGCAATAATGATCCTTTAAAAGAATATCATAGGAATGTAAAAGATCAAAAATTAAATTAAAGAGCAAAATTATTTTATAAAAAGAAATAAATTATTATATTCATATACGACCCATGAATATGTTATTCAAAATATTTTATTTTAGCTTTGTCTAACATCCCATTTGCATGAATTTAAAATACACTATATTAAATGCCATATAAACCACAGAATTACCAATTACTGAATTGTGACAATTCTTATGACTTATGTTCACATATAAGAAATGATAGAATCTTAAAAACATATACTAAACAGGTTGGCGATATATCTATATGGAATGTCAAATTAAGTTTGTAATATTCAAATAGCAATTTGTAAATTTGAAAGATTATTAAGTAGAAGTAAAACCTATACATAATTTCATGGTTTTGTCCATGAATCGCCTTTAAAAAAACTTTGGAAAACTTTTTTATTTATATAGATACATTAAAACTGAATCAAAACCGTTAAGTCCATTCTATGCTTGAAATCTTTCAATATGCCTATGGAGGTAGCTTATTTTAAAGTCTTTGTGACTCTATTCTTTTGTTCTTTTTAGTATCTTGCAACTTACCAACTACTAAATGCTGTCATACTCTTCATAATTGAAATCCGCCACACTCGGTACAAGGAGGTCTTGCGGTACGTTTGATGGTTTGTCTGTGCGAGACTTCCTACGTTTATGTTTCTTCTCTTTTCGTTCTGAGCGATCGCTGTAGTCACCTTTATCCTTTTCCTTGGACTTTTTCTTTTTATGTTTCTTTTCCTGTTTTACGCAAATACAATATAAAAATTAGTGGAACTTCAAGAAGAGAATCAACTGTCCAAATTTGAAAATATGCATAATTTGTGCATTGCTTTCATGGCTGTTTACTTTTCTGCTACGCTCTTATATAAAACAAGTGTGTAGAAGAATTAACTCATTTTTAAAAGCTTACATTTGTTCCCTCCTAAATTAAAGATTTTTGTTTTAAAAAATTGAATGAAAATATCTGTTTAAAAAACCTATAATGTTACCTTCGGATCCAGTTCCTTGGGTACTGGATCTTCACCTCCTGAAAAAATATTTAGGCATGACAATAGTGTAAATATTACTATAAATTTAAAAATATATATAAAACATATGATTCAGGATGACGACAAAGAAATAGTTCAAAATCAGTTTTTTATTTCACATTGGATCCATTGTAGCCAGTTATGAACCTCTTAAAAACTTAAGCTACAAACTGTTCTCGAACAAACTCAGATTCGAAAAGAACAGTCAAGACGAATGTTTTTTTTTATGTGAGGTATGAGAACTAGGCCATATTTTGCAACTCTACGTCTGAGCGCCTATTTAGCGTGGTGCTAAGGTAAATTATTATTATTTATATAATATTACCTTCCGGAGATCTTCTAGCGCTGTAGTCACCTGCCCATAGTGGGTATTCATTTAACTCCACCGCATTATAATCAATTTTATCTGTTTCATTCAAAACCAATTCTTGATTACTGCTTTCGTTATTAAAACTATCCTCATTTTTAGCAAACATACTTCTTAAACTTTCTTCGCCTTTTTTATCTATAGTTGCTTGTTTGAACATGTTTGATAGGCTATCTGGTAACGGTTTATAGTCTGTGTCAGGTTTGATTTCACTGTTATCTATGTCTAAATCATCTTGGTCTATGGTAACTCTTGGATTTATTATGTTGTCTTCATCACTAAATCAAAGATACAATACATTAAAACGTATTATAATTTATTTGGCGAAACTTATACAATATTTCAATTTGTTTAAAAGAACTTGTTTAAAATAATTGTTTGATAAAATATTAGTAGCAACAATTAAGAGGCTTACGTTGAAGTATATTAAATTACAAAATTATATCAAGAACTTTCAGATTGGTTTGTCACATAACATCGTTATGATAATATTTATATTAAAATGGGTTTAATATGCCTTCCTATTACGCTAATTTTCAAGATATAAAAATATATTAGTAATCTAAATGATAATCTTAATTATTTTTATGGTGTTCTCAATGTTAAATTAATTAAATGTTAGTGTTTATAGGAAGGACACGACCTATTTTGTTTTGGCTTAAAAATTAATATTTACCTATCGCTTTCATACTGAATTTCGTGCGTGATGTTGACTGGTGTTAGATCTTCGAGAAAACTGGTGTCCAACGTACCAGCGTAGAACTCGTCCAAAGCTCCGGAGGAATTAGATACTGACATGTTTTTAGCGGACGGTGTGCTCGGCCCACTGAAATTGAAGTCAAATTATATATGTATGTTAATTATTTAAAAAAAATAACTATTAATAATTTGTGGTAAAAATGTGTACCGTTTTTATATTGCAATATTTTATTTAATGTTAAGTTCCTTTACTAAACGAGAAACAAATATAAGATACAATGGCAATTCTAATTAACTATCGACGATATAAAATTTTCTTATAAGTATGAAACTATAAAATAATATTTAATACTTTTAACATTTTTCATATTTATTATTTCATATATTTTCCTCATCAGTGAAAAGCACAAATCAGATCCATGTCGTTAGGTAAATAAATAAATACCTTTGTCAGACATTTATTATAAAAAGAAAGGTATGTGCTTCAAAATATTTTTAATTTATTAGATCTTTGTAATCTATCGAGGTTTAGCTTTGAGGCACTATGAGGCAAATATCAAATTTGTTTACCTGTCCTGTGGTATGCGTGATGGCGTAGTGTCCATACTGACTTGATTATTCTTCGGTTTCAACAGATCTTGGCTCACATATATTTGCTTTTGTTTTTCATCAGGGGTTGATGGCTTTGGAGGTGACATATTTATCGATTGGGCTAACTGTAATAATAATTATTTTCATTAATACATTTTGTACTTAAAAGTATAAAATCAACTCACAAAAATTTAACAGGGCATAAAACATTTAGATGCTACTGCATTTCAAATTGAATGACATGCTATGTCCACCAAGGTACATCTAGTTTTTTCTTCTTTATCAATTTGTATCTGAGAATTAGATATGAGGAAATTTAAAAAAGAATAATTCTGAAGCATATCGTATAGCATTTATATGACGCAAAAATTGAGGCATCTCGTCCGAAATGATATCACGGGCTCACAAAATACCAGCGTACATAAGAACTGTTCCTGAAAATATACGGCTTAAGCGAAGTAAAAAGCCGACAATGCAACCAAAGTGCGGTAGTCCATGGGCGGCGGTGATCTCTTACCATAGACCCGATTGCTCCTTTGCCCGCTATAAAATAAAAAAAATATGTATCTGCCTGCTGTCCAGTATAATCAAATACTTACAAGTGGATTAACATTGGGCGGCACAATGGGTTTACCGGCGCCTAGAACAATGCTTGGCGAGCGATCATTATTGATTCGTGGTTCTGTCTCAGTACTTTGCCGTCTTTTGTTTGCAAGCTTTTCCACAAATGAATTGTAGTGGCATTCATCAGACTTCTATAAACCATACATAAGAATATAAACAATAATGCCCATACCATATATTTCTTCTACAGTTTACTTGTCACTCCTTGATTATAGTCCATATTTTAGCAGTCCTGTTTGTAGTTTCATTTTATTAATAAATAAAACTGAATTGATCTCTTTGGTTATTTAGATTTTCACAACATCATATTATATCATCAAAAACAATTGAAAAGAGTTAACTTTAAAATTGTAAGCTACCTGAAAATCATCAAGTTCCACCTCAACCTCTTCTATATCTTTTTGGTTACGTTGTAACTGTTCCAATAAACTAGTTTTTTGCAATCTCAAAAATGGTACACTAAGGAATTTATGCAGAAATCGTAGACCAAATCCATTTCTCATTGATGATTCCGCGTAACGAATTTGCGCTGTCCTAAATTTTATAGAGAATCACAAATTTTAAAAGGATGTAATCACTAGATGATATCAAATCAGAATAAAACAAATATAATCAATCCTTTTTTTTGTTGTAGTTAAGATCTACTTTAATCGTGCCAGATTTCAAATAAAACAGGCTTTGGTGACAAAATTTCTAAACCTCCCCCATCTTTTTTAAGTTAGATGATTGTAGATAAGTGCTACTATAAAATTTGCCTTCATCTTTCTTATTTTCATATCTTATTCGAAATTGAAACAAGAGAAGATTAATATGTATGATCAAGTATTTTAACAATGAAATATTTATTAATTACTAGAAAGTAATACCTTGTCATTTTAGCATTGTACAGAGCTTGTTCAATATGATGTGAATGAACTTGACGGTGATGTTGCATGTCACAATGATTTCCCAGTAACATCACTGGTAGATCAGCTGGTATTCTTCCAAGCTCTTTTACCACATAATCAAAAGTCCTTAAATAAATACCTATTCTGTATTTTAATATTCAAAATTGTTTATAAAATAATATACATACAAGTATTTATAATTTATATTCATGTTTAAGAAATCATCAAGGCATACAGGGATGGTTTACCAGGGTTTAGTTATATCCAGCATTAATATTACACCAGTAGCATTTTTGTACACATCAAGGAAAGTTGCATCTAATACTGGTGTCTCATAGCCATCTTCAGATAATGTTGGGGCAGCCTGGTTTTCCAATTTTAAACCTAATGGTGCTTTCTTTTTAGTGCGCCCTTTATCCACAACCTCCCATACTTCTACCTAAAGCAACAAAGTCAAATTATCTCTAATTAGAAATATAAAAAAATAGCATTGGAAAAACATTAGTGTTTTGGCAGAAGATATTATATGTTTAATTCATAGTCAAAATGTTTTAGAACCTTATT
Organism: Delias oraia; assembly: GCA_018230265.1. Taxonomy (NCBI): domain Eukaryota; kingdom Metazoa; phylum Arthropoda; class Insecta; order Lepidoptera; family Pieridae; genus Delias; species Delias oraia. Next base: position 33,110 of record DWCF01000171.1, on the reverse strand, counting down.
ATAGCTATGGTAGTTCCAGAAGTATATGTCTTCTGTATAGCTGTATTTCATTTGTTTAAGCTGCATTTCAATTTTTTTCTTGAAGTTGAATGAATGTTTACTATTGTATTTGTAGCATAAAAATAATATTTATGGCAATATTTATATAGAATATTTATATAAAATATCACCAACCTTAACAATAAAATCTGTATTCTTATATGTCCAGTGAATAGGTGCGACCTGAATTTGGTCAGTAGGTGTATATTCTTCTTTAAAAGGACCTCCTTGCAGGCGTTGTAAAAGACAAGATTTACCAACATTTCTATCACCCTTTATTAATATTTTCACTACAAAAAAATATAAAAATATTTAGAACGTTAGGTCAGTTAAAATAATCATACAAACTATTAATGTATCATACTCACTATTATAATGAACTCCTTTTGAAAATTTCTTCTGTAAAGATGAAGACATGGGTAAAGGTGCCGGGCAACGATCCTCATTGCTACGTGTTAACTTTTTGAGAGCAGAAAACATAATTGATTATGTTTCAAAAATATTCTTTACAATATTGTAAAATATTTAATTAATATGCAAAGTTGTGAAATTATCAATAAATAATAGTATTTCACTGAAATGACAATACTTTACTATGTTTATAATAATAGAGAAAAATTTATTACTTTTTAGCTGTCAAATAATGACTGAAGTTGACACTAGAAAATTAATTTTTAAAATTTTTGTTCATCATTTCGATTGTCCGTCAATGTCCAATATAATTTTTTATTTGTCAGATATTTGTTTATTTATAAAAAATTAAACAAAGTTTTAGTAGCATAATAGTGCTTTATTCATCAAATGGATTATTTTTATTTTTTATTTGATTAGTTATTATTTTTATTGATTGTCCGATGAATATTTTTATTTGTCCAATTTTTGATATTTCTAATTAATTTTTTTTGTGAAATTAGTTTTGAATACGTTATTGTTATAGCACATGCGCAAAAGTACACGACCTCACAGGAGGCGCCACCATATTTATTAATTATCTTTATTTATGATATAAATTAATTAAGTAAATAGTTTATAGATTTTGTTTATAACGAAAATTTCATATTACAATTACATATTAAATTTTTTATATGTCGACATAAGGAGTCAAAACAAGAGATTAAGGACGGATCTATAATATGTTTAATAATTTATTTCCATGTTTAATTAGACTATTTGATTCTAAAATAATCTGCATTCCAAAGAGCTTTCTCTCAAACAGAGGAGGTCGTAGACAGACTCATCCTTTTAGCAGAGCACTCCGATCTGCTAAAAGCCATTTTAAAATTTATTCGGCCAAACGTGACAGACACGATCCGGATGATCACATCATGCCAGCCAACAATCAGCCGTTAGCCTTCCGAGAGGATAAACACAAAGTCACATGTTAGGGTTATGTGTAGGGCTCGCGCAAACAAATCAGATAATGCGTCTTTGAAGAAAATGCCACAGTATAGTTTGTTGTCGTTTCTTCTGTACCAGCACTTTGGAAACGGTGTAAACTTACCTAGAAGTAATTACGTTGACGCCAACGATCAAAACATACATTTTTGTTTTACTTCTTATCCTGTTTAAAACACTACTAAATTCACCTTGGCGTGTTAGCGATCGGCCGCCTTCGCGACTTAAATTCTGTCGATGGTTCAAGGCGAGGTTTGAGTCTCACAGGAGACGCCCTTGCGCTAGTCGTGCAAAACTCCCGGCGAGCTGTACCGCTCGCCACCCAGTTTGCGTTAAGCTGTCAAGGATATATGGCCACACAGCGAGTAGTTCATTAAAAAAAACCAACATAGAGAGCATCGTAGCTCAGTGGTTTATTAAGTCAACCATGAAGCGAACGATTCAGTCTCTGAAATGGCTTGTCAGTGAACGTTTTTACTAGAGTTTCTTAACCCTATCACAACCGTGGCAGAGGTATACTGATACACTAATGGCCAGCTCGTTTGAAGAGATAAAACGAGCTCAGTGTGAAACGGTACTTGTACTAAGTTTCACTGAGCGAGTATATCTAAGAAGTAAAATGCTGGCAACACAACCAAAACGTCAATACGACGCGTCCCTCTATGGTATGAGATCACCGCCGCTGATGAGCAACCGCGGACAAGTCCACTTTGGTTGTTACCAGTTTTAATGCAATTTTAGCGACATAATTTCAAGGGCCTCCCATATCCTCTCTCACTCAGCGAAACACAATACAATAACAGTTTTACACTGAGAATTTTGTGAGCCCGTCCTACCTATTTGTACAAACCAAAAAATGAAGGGTAATCATTTTAGAATATCAGAATTATGAGTTTGGCGGTTCCAAGTCTTATCTGGTGAAGGTTCATAATTGGACCCAGTAGGATGACATCTGTCAAGTACCTTAAAATACAAAGTACACATCAGAAGAGAAACTTCTGTGGCAAACTAATTTTTAGGGACTCAAAGGGATTTAAGCAAAATCACACCAACGTTATAGTTGCATATAATCTAAAACAATAATTTATTACTTAAAATGAATTCATAATATTCTATATAAATCAATAATCAATCCCATTTTGATTTTTTCTTTTCAAATATCTCTTTACCATCTGCATCTATTGCTGAATAATAACCCATTGATTCATATTTCTGCCTCATGTATGCAATATATCCCAATGCAAGACCAAAACACACTGCTCCAATACTCATTACTACAATATTCTGAAAAGAAAATAATTATAAGTCACTAAGACACTGTAGTTTTCGCTAAAATAAATAATTATTTAAATAAAAATAAAGAATAATTTGACATATTTACTGGCTTTGCATAGAGTTCAAAATTTACAACTCGAAATGCAGTAGTTGATCTCATGGATCTAATACCTTCCCCTGGCTTCTCATTATTACTTTTACTATCAGTCATTATTCCAAATATATTGTGTGTATCTGAAATGAGCATTAAATTAATGCTTGAAAATGATTTACAGCAGTTCATTAAAAAAAATATTTAATATTTATTAAATACAACAGTAAAATCATGAAGTTAATTCATTCTATGGGTTTAAGGGTCGGGGTAAAGAGTAACCTTCGCAGATATGTGGTTTGGTAATATTGATGTAAAACTATCCTAACCTCAAAAGTGGATTTTTATATAAGTGCAAAGATATTATGAAACGAATTTAGTTTCTGTACGGCTCCAACAGCACTTTCGCTATGAGCCTCTGAATTATAAAAAATATTATAGGGGCAAGAAGAAACATTGTTGGGATTCAATTAAAATCAAAAGTAATAATCACCAAAACCGAATTCTGCCCTATCAAATTGTTTAATAGTTAAAATCAACAGATTAACTTATCAATAAGTAAATGTAAACACATGTAATATGGTCGTTTTTTGCATATATATTAAATAATAGGCTTTCTTGCAGTCATATTGTTATTGTGAGACCAATATATTTTAATTTTGACGTGGACTCATGTCTTTTGGAAACATTTTATCGAAAAGTTGATTAAAATTGGATTAAAAAATACAACAGATGTCATTAACAAAATGTGGCATACAATAGTGTATAAACATAAATCTTTGTAAAATAAGTTTAATATTGTAGAAAAAAGTATTCGGAATTCCTAGTATGTGAAAAAATGCCGAATATTCTTGTACCATACAGGAGGCCCACCTCCTCCGTTGTCCGTTATAATATTTAAAAAAATAGTATGCTTGGAGGTCCAAATGGGAGTCCTATGTCCAGCAGTGGAGATCCCACGGCTGAGATGATGATCATGAATGATGTATATGTATATATATATATATATATGTGAATATATATAATATAAATGTATATATATTATTATATACTTAATACATAAGTTTACGAACTATTTCATTATATTAAAAATAATCTATAAACATTTTAAAAACAAAAATATACAATAGTTTGTATCACAACCCGATTTTTATGCACAACGCGGATTTTATTGGATTTTATTGTTTCAATTGTTTTGAATTGTATCAATTTAATGTTTTGATTGAAAGGGTGTTGGGCAGTATCTGTTCCGTAATTAGTTGTTCTTGCTCATTCAGCTCAATCTTATTAAATATTATTAATAATATTAGCTATAATTAAATTTATTTGTTAATAATAAATTTTAGAATTTTAGTCATGTAAATACTGCATGAATTTTTCATCATATAAATAAGTTAAAATTTTATAAATATAAATATTATCTTAAAATTACTCACCGAGTACATATATAGTTAATATATATAGTTTAATTAGTAGTATAGTATATATAGTTATTATATATAATATGATAGTATAAATAGTTTAATTTTTATATCTTTATATTGTCTAAGTAAAGAAATAGTCATTATATTACTTATCTATGGAAACAGCTCTTTCAGTTGAAGTAGCCTATGGTAGTCAAACGTACGTTCAAGTTATATATGTCAAAAAAGTGACGCCAAGTTGGCTAGCCGCTAAACATTATGGACCGATCTTTTAAATTTGTCAAATAGTTGGTTAGTTTCTAAATTATTTTGATAATGTTGTGTTTAAAACATTGATTGTAATTTATAAATCAATCTTTTGTTGTGTCATTCAATCTTTTATTAATTTCTGTGCGCAATGGACTCAGAAGGACAATTACAAGGTGAAGTTTCCGATGGCGCGGAAATGTCTCCCTTGGTTGAAAATCCACCAGAAACAATCGGTGAAATAGCCGAAGATAACATTACGACTGAACATTCTGATAGAGTTGAAGCAGAAGATGCAGGTAATGTATATTTCAAATCTGAAATTATATTTCGTCTATTTTTTTCATAAACTTTTCTACTTATAATTTGAAAACGAAGCATGTTCGTTTATTGCGATTGCTGTTACATTCAAGCCTTTAATATTGTTATTTTCGAAATACTCGTGTATACCGTTGATCATAAAAATTAAGAATGGGACAAGAAAAAAAATCCGATTGTTGTTGTAATGTATTATTCTTTCTGGTAGCAAATGGCGGAGTACCTACGAGTAGCAGTGATCTTCTAGATTTGGAACAAGCTGAAGAACATGCAGATAATGATGAACATGATGTTGGGGAAGAGGACTCCCCAAGTGAGTAAAAAACTCCTTTACTAAAAAATGTCCTCTATAAAGAACTTATTATATATATATATATATTTATTAAATAAAATACTTGTATTATAAACTTAACAACTCCTACAATCAGGTTAAAAATCTATATTATATTTCTAATACTATTTAATGTTAACATTAATTTTTCAACAATTCTAGAAATTCAAAGATTGTAATTTTTTTTCTTTTTACTTAGGTGCTGAAGCAGAAGATGAAATGGATATAGACGAAACCACCCCTGGTGCAGTTGGAGATGACTCTGCTTATATTGGAGATAACTGTTTATCTACTCCAGTAAGAGCTAAAGACAATTTTCTTATATAAATTATAATTTAAGCAGTATTTTTTAATATGGGATTAAGATAATAGTGTTTTGCTACTAATTTTCAAATACTTTATTTGTCACTTTATTTCATCTGTATGATGTATAAGCTTTTAGTGTTCTTGAAAGTTATTTTTTTATAATAAATTTTGCTTGCCCTGCATGCTTTTAGTCAAAAAATTATGTCATTAGTATCATTTGTGAAGAAAATAGGATGTGCCTTAGTACCAAATGTACTAGAAATTTTTATGTTAAGTAACTTATTTGTAGTTTTTTATGTTTAAAGTCTAGTTTTATGTTGAGCCATGGAGTATTTTTACCTAAGTCATGTTTGTATAACATGAAATATCAATATTATTTCAAACATTTGTCAAATACATTATTTATTTCCAATTTCATACATTGTTTTTACTAGGCAGCTACTGAAGACAACTCACCTGATGAAGAGGGTTTAGATCCACTAACAAAACAAGCTCTTGAAGGAGATACAGAATCTGGTGAACAACACGAAGAGTCTCCCGATCAGTCAATCAGTTCTGCAATGCCTATTGAAGGTGATGCTGCTCCAATTATTAAAGATGGTTTGTTTTGTGTTCATTATTTTTTGTTCAATTATTTTTTATTGGTATTTGGAACCCATCCAGATATGCTGTTTGTATGTTGTAATATAATTTTCTTATATATGTGGCAAAATGACTTGGTTTTAAAAAGAAAAATGTCAATAGTCCATGAGAGAGCCATGCTGAAACATATGCTGATGCACGACTTGGGCCGGGTCGTCCGAAGTGATACCAAGGACTCACAGAATACTCAACGTGAAACAATACTTGTACTGTGTTTCGCTGAGTGAGTGAGGATATGAGAGGCCCTTAAAAATGCCGCTTAAGTGGCGTAAAAAGCCTACAACACAACCAATGCGCGGATTGTGGCGTGGTTGTCCAGGGGTGGCGGTGTTCTCTTATATAGGAGACCCACCGGCTCCGTTGTCCGCTATAGAATTAAAAAAAAGAGTAGAAATACATGTGAATAATAATTTTAGTAATAATATGAAAAATTAAGGTATATGGAAGATGTCTTTATTATTTTTATGTATACATTTTTATTATCTTTATGGTCTTTCAACATGGTCGGGTCGACGTTAAGATCAGCGAACATACGGCGTTGTCTATGGTCATGAAGTTTGAGCTCTTGGGTCAGTTGGTTCTTGTATGGATGTAGGCCCAAGTCCTGACTTAAAATTCTGCAAATTGATGTCTGCGAAAGGCCGAGTTCTTGTGCATGACGAGAAATCGTCTGCCTGGGAGTCACCTCAACGCTCTCACGTACAGCAGCTATGTTCTCAGCTAATCTGGCGTTCCTTTTTACGTAAAGGTTTTGGTTGGTTGTATACCGAACCGTTCATTGTTTACCGAGTAGACTTGGAAGGTGGCCACCACGTCTGGCGTAAAATGAGCGCAATGCGGCTAAAGTTTGCACTAAAGAATAAATAATAAAGCTTTATCATTTGCACATGCTGTTCAACCATAAATTGCCATGCAAATTTGGCATCAGTGACAGTGATAAAAAAAAAGATTTTTTAGATGCCAGCACTACAGTATGGCCGCCACAGATTATTATCATCGACCCGCTTTATTGAAAGATCCTATACTAAAAATAAAAGAAAATCTAACACAAATGGAGTACCTAAAATTATGTTCTTTATTACAGAAGAGTCCAGCACAATGGATGAGGACATGGGTGGAGGAGAAGGAGTTGCCAGCAGTGACGACGTCAATGACATCAGCAGTGCAGCGCAGGATATACTTGGCACAGCCATTAGGTAGATAATATTTTATGAATATACATTGTTTTTATATTCATATTTAAATATTATTTTAGTAAACGTATTTTAATCTTAACCCGTGGGAGAGCCATGTTGAAACATGTGCTGACGCACTAATTGGGCTGGCTCGTCCGAAATGACACCCTCGCTCACAGAAAACTCAGCGTGAAACGGCCCTTGTACTGTGTTTCGCAGAGTGAGTGAGGATATTGGAAGCCCTTAAAAATGCTTCTTAAGTGGCGTAAAAAGTCGGCAACACAACCTTGCGTGGACGGTGGTGCTTTTGTTCATGGGCGGCGATGTTCTCTTACCATATAGGAGACCCCACCTGCTCCGTTGTCTACGCTATGTCAGCAACGTATTCTGCCATGCTTTCGCCAAACAGTACGCCGTGGAGACAGGAGCTGAGAAAAATTTATTGTAGTTGGGAACACAGAAGGCAAAAGATCGCAACCAACAAGATGGACCGATGAAGTTAAAGACTCGTCACCTCGAAATTCTACATGGTCGTAAGAGATACGCTGGTTAGAAACAGATAGCGACAGATCAAAAGAAAGGCTCCAAAAGAAACTCTGGTGCTGACGACGATCCTCAGACATGAGGGATCGAATTGAGAGAGATTTATAGAGGTTTAGGTCATAAGTGTATTTGTATAGGAAATATATACTAGTTTGTAAACAAAATTGTACAACAAGATGCCTTATTAAAGTTCCAGCACAACAGACGGTGCAGATATATCTAGCAGTGGACAGGGTGAAGCCACTCTCATTTCATCGACAGCCAATGGACCAGCTATTCTTCATTCATTTACAATATTGCCACAGCCCACAAATGAGTAAGTAATAGATATAAAATGCAGTATTGCTTAAAACTACATATAATAATGTAGCTTTAAAAGTACATTTAAAAGTTTTTCAGTTAATTCTCCACAAAGCAATTGTAACAAAAACATACAACATTCTTTGAACTATTATTGCTGTAATGTATAATTATTCCACTAGTTTTATGTGTAGGTAGTGGCTGTTACCTCAGGTGTATTTTTTTTACATAATTGGGGTTTTATCCACATTTCGTGTTCTCAACGAATGTTATTTAGTTTCAGTGATGCAGATACGTCTGAAATGGAAGGGGCAGCTGATACGATGCCTGTCGCGAGTGAGTCCCTGCCCATACTTACCATGACCGCTAATGGTGCGGCAATACTTTCACCTAACCTTATGCAAGGTACTTATATGGTCATCTTTCATCTTTCCTCTGGTCATCATACTAAAATTTAAATAAATACTTCATTGTTGAATTTATATTTGAGAATTTTGTTTGACTCATTATAAAAACACTTGCACGTGCAAGTGTTTTTGCCGAAAGTGAACCGAAAAGGACGTCCTTTTCGGTTCACTTTGCTAAGAGTCGCCCTTTCATATTCTATCACATATATATTTTAATTTCTTTCAATTTGGTTCGTATCAGCTCAGTTAAATTTTCGAATTTTGAGATATTATTTATTGTTATATTAATACCTATCAGCTCATGAATTTTATTTAAACATGTATGTACAATTTGATTACGCTAAGTAAATTTTAGTTATAATTCTCATCTAAAGAACATAATACACCGAATAAAACAATGCATAACAATTGATTTATTTGTAGATTTTATTTAACTTTGTGATTATGTAATCATTCAATAGGCGATAGTGCATTGGGCGAGGAGAATGCGGGCGGTGGAGGGGTGTCTTCTTCGGGCGGGGGCACGGGCGAAGAGGGCGATGTGAGCAGCTCGGGCACAAATGGGCAGCCGTCCATACCGCCCACGGACGCCGCCCACGCGCTCGCAACGCTTGCCAGCGCGGCCCTACATCACAACCAGGAACAGGTGCTTTCACTTGACTATAGTTCATAACATAATATATTTCTCGAAAAAAATTAAGAAATGTTTATTATTACAGTGGGCTCTCGATAACTTTAATGTCAAAGGAGATCCTAAAAAAATCGAGGATATAAATTTCAGAGTTAACAAGAATTTCGAGATATATAAAGCATTTATTTGCTTAAATTTTGACTGTTGTGCGGTTTATAAAAATATTTTTCGACTTGTGGACTTAAAGTTAAATAACAATTCGACTTAGTTTTATGGTAGACATTTGTTTATATAAATTTAAATTCACTAGAAAAAACTAAAGTGTAAGTAAGACGCCACAATATTTTACTACGAATTACGAGTCACAGAGAATAAATATTCGTATCAACGCTTCGTACGTAAATAAATTTTGTTCGATTTACAAAGTAACTAATTGGGAAATCGCGTATTTAGAGATTCAGCGGATAGGAATAGCATTTTTTTTACTAGACAAGTTCGAGTTGTCGAGATTCCACTCTGTTACTAAATATACTTTTGGCGTACCTAGATTAATAGTTAAATCATATTATATTCCTTACCAATTGTTATCTACTACTAAATATTTGTTGTGATTAGCAATCTGTTTTGCAATAGTTGAAAACATTGTTGAGATATCGCCGCTCTTATAGTTCAATTAATTAAATTGTAAAATTTAGCCCGAGCAAGAGGAGCAAAAACCAAACATCGAAGAAGACACGTGGTATACAGTTGGCATCGTGAAAGGGACTACATTTACAGTAAGTCATTTTATGTCATAAAATAGCTTAAAAGATTAAAAATATTGAGATTAAATTAATTAACTAAATACATGGAACATTAAAAAAACACAACAACTTTGAAAAAGCTGTTTATCTTAAAATGTTTCTATTGTTTCAGGTTCAAAAGTACATATCAGACCCGAATATAGACCTGTCCAATCTGTCTCTAGACAATCTGCCCGATCTGAGTGAACTGGCCACGACGCCGCTAGAACACGGCACGGCGTATAAATTTAGAATCGCCGCCATTAATTCATGTGGGAAAGGAGACTTTAGTGAGGTATTTATTAAAGCTTATAATACTTATAAATATGATAGGGCTGAGGGTGTCCATGGGCGGAGGATCACTTGCCCTAGGTTAGCCTCCTGCTCGTTTGCCACCAGTTGTGTAAAAAACAACTGAGCAGATCAATTAAAACATTTTTTACCCGTGGGAGAGCCACGCTGAAGCATATGTTGACGCAGTAATTGGACCGGCTCGTTTGAAGTGATGCCACGGGATCACAGAATACTTAACGTAAAATGTTATTTGTACTTGAAACGGTGCTCAGTAGAAGCACAGTAGGTGTTTCGCTGAATGATTAAGGATATGGAAGGCCGTTAAAAATGCCGCTTAAGTGGCGTAAAAACCGCCAACACCACCAACACGCGGACTGTGGCGAGATTGTCCATAGGCGGCGGTGTTCTCTTACTATACAGGATGCGCGCCTGTTCCGTTGTCCGCTATACCATAAAAAATACTAAAAAATATTGCTAACATGATGATGTTTCAGGAAGCGGCATTCAAGACGTGCCTACCCGGATATCCGGGTGCACCATCCGCCATTAAAATCTCGAAGTCTGTTGAGGGTGCCCACTTGTCCTGGGAACCTCCACAACTCGCCGCTGAAGGAATTTTTGAGTACTCCGTCTATCTCGCCGTACGGTCCAACTCACAGCAAAAGGTTCGTCCTAAATATACTACGCTTACTGTTGTACACGTTTTGAAGAGTTTCTAACAATTTAAAAAAGATTAAAGTATCAAGAATGTTTTTAAATTTGTTTGTTTTTGAGTTGGAAATAATGAAGTTCTGCGACCATAATAATATTTATCTGACTCGAATCTTTCGAACATAAAAAATTAAGTTTTTATTGTATGTACAGCCACATTGACCACTTATTAATTATCGTGTTACGTAAATCAAGAAAGCATGAGATGGGGAAGAAGAAATGTTACTCTAAAGCTACAGTTCATTTGCACCTATACCATGCCTATATCAAGTATATATATTTTTTTATTCTATGGCGGACAACTGACCAGGTGGATCGTCTAAACGGTAAGAGAACACCTTCGTCCATGAACAACCGCGCCAAAGTCCACGCATGGTTGTATTGCCGGATTTTTACGCCTCTCAAGCGCCTCACTCACTATGCGAATATATTTTTACAGGAATCCTCAAAGAATCAGTTGGCATTTGTTCGCGTGTACTGCGGTAAAGCGAACACGTGCGTTGTTCCACAGTCGTCGCTAAGCGCCGCGCACGTCGACTCCTCAACAAAACCCGCAATCATATTCCGAATCGCAGCGCGCAACGCCAAAGGATACGGGCCCGCTACACAAGTTAGGTGGCTCCAAGGTGTGTTGAGTCTTTGTATTCTCAAAGCATCACTAAAATATGGAACCTAAGCTGCTTACCGTAACTGCTTTTAAGGCTTTTAATTTATTACGAATCTTTATAATATAAAGAACTTCTTACTTCTATATCTATATTTGGAAACGATCATAATATTCGTTATTTTTTTTCAAAACGATAGGTCATGTAATCTAGTATCACCTTTCACCAGTTGATCATTAATTTATTCATAGCCTGCTATGCGAATACAACAGAAATGATTCCCAGTGTTGAAAGCCAAGGCAACTACTAGTAATTGTAGAATTGTGATTGGTAAGTACTTATAATATGCTACTAAAACGAATGATCTCTTTCAGATATAAAATCAACGGCAGTGAAACGCGCCGGAGAGAGCCGCCTGTCGGGAGCGTCGCCATCCAAACAGACAAAACAAATACTGCATTAGATTTCTTGTAATTAGAATAATATTGTTTCAACTCCAAATAATGAGTGCAGTTTTGCACGCAGTTTTCAAGTCCATGGACCCCGAGGTATAGTTCTATTAGATTAGTTATATCGTTAGAGCGCAATAAGTATGTAAGTTTTGAATGACTAGAATTAAGTGAAAATTATACATGTTATGTAATATAATTGATGGAATAAAGAATTTGTACAAAATGTCGGTTTTAAATCATTTTTACAATGGTTGTTATAAGGATAAATACATTGCAAGAGAAATAATACCAATAGTTAATGTCAATAATTTGAAGTATCGTCTGGCATATGAATTAAGTTTTGATGAACAAAAAAAAGCTTTAATGGAAATATGATCAATAAAATCGGTTTATTACGAAACTTCCGAGCTTTTGATGTTTTTTTATTATTATTATTTTCTTGATATTTTTGTCGCCCTTTCCTTCGAAAGGTTGAATAAAAAACGCCCGAGTCGCATTTGGCTTTTAATACTTAATTACAATTTCGAGTACACTATACATCCCTTGCTATAAAATGCTATCTATGTATAACTCCGGTAGGCATTCCGAAAGAAAAAATAATTTACACGAATTTTCGTTTATAGAAAATGTTCCTATATTCAAGACATTTGCAGTTTATAATATTAAAGCAGTATCACTAGATGTATTATTTGGACTTTATATAACTTTATTATTATTGAAATTGTTCTCCAACACCGCCACAGCGGCCAGCCACAGTTACTGCAAACAAACGGAAATAAGGACAGGAAATTTACCTTAAATATAGTGTTAAATATGAAATATTAAAAATATTTTTTTAAATAGAAAAACTATTTTCGTTTATTCTTATTAGAGCAAGGTTGTCTTCAAATATTTTTATAAAGGTTAAAAAAACATACCAAAGACGTTGTTCCAAAGAGTTTGTACCACCCAATGACGATATTGGACAAATTCAGGTCATCCAACATAATCTGTGCTACTCCCATGAACACCTTTTTGCCTTCGATACGACCATAGTCGCCCCATACCGTTACCTAAAAACAGGCATACTTTTACTTTTTCTGCTGATTGATAATCAAATTTCAAATAGTATTTTTGTTAATGTGAATGGCCGAAGCTAAGATGTCTTTAGTTTTAATAAAATATTTGTTAAAAAAGAGTAGGATTTATATAATCCATCAGTAGTATAATAGATAGAGAATAATTGCAAGGATACATGTTTAAATATGTGAGATATTTGTATTATATAGATAGCTTCACAATTTAATCCAAAATAATTATTGTGCCAAATTAATCGAACTCACTTGTAAAATACACCCTTTGAAGTTCTCTCGGAACGTAAGGGTCTGTTGGTACAGCGGGTCTAAAGTCCGCCGTGCCGTACTAGTCTTGGCTTTGGCGATACATCGTTTACCGCTCACCAAATACACTTTAACATAGGGCGCTGGTAACGTGCGACTGCCTTGACGGGCCTGCAGCCCTCGCGCACGAATTACCTCCACCTGTTTCAGGAATACAGATGCTGTTATTCCTTAAGTAAATTTTGAATAAATAAACCTTAAGAAATTGATAGTCGCGACTAGGAATGTAAAAATTTAACAATAGGTATATTTACCTACTACACACATTTCATGTGTATATAAAATAAAACAGTAACTATTACTTTAATATAAAAGTAGTAAAATTTTACAAAATCCCATTGGTAAACTTAATTACAAATTGATGCTGATAAAAGTGATCTAAGAAATATTTTTTTTAAATAGATGAGACGTCCTGAAGCAAATCGGCTCGTCCAAAGTGTAACCACGGGCTCAGAGAATGGTCAGGGAGAAACGGTACTTGTACTGTATTTCACTGAGTGAGGAAATCGGAGAGCTTTTAATTATAACGCGTAAGAGGCGTAAACAGCCGGCAACACAACAAAAGCGTGGCCTGTGGAGCAGTTGTCCATGTACCATGAAAAAATACTTATGTAATGTTCATTTTCTTGCTTATTACCTCAAGGAAGCCTTTCTGATAGCACATAGAAAGCTGTACATCACCCAACGTGGGCGCCCCCAACAGTTGCCGACCAACCAGTTGGCCTGGACCCAGGCCGTCTATGAAATCAGACAGACCGCCACCATCCGACGAACTAGAACCTCGCATACCCGGCGACCATCTGCGAATAATCTATACTTAATAACAATTCTGTGCACTTGTAAAAATCATTTGCAGGAGGAATTTGAGTTTATAACTTCAAATATGTATTTTTTGCTATAAGATTCATACATTTACTTAACTTTGTTACGAAATGTCTGTAAAAGTAAAGTCGACAGAAGGCCTCGTAGCTTCTTACATTACTGCTACTACTCGTATGTCTATTGGAAAGACGAATCTGAAGTTTCATCAGGGTATAAAAAGGTTTTCTAGTAAAATAGTGTATTCTATCCTATTGAATTGACTAGGTACTAGATAGGTACACCTAGTTGTCCTATTCCTAAAATATATTTTAAGAAATAGAGAGAATATTTTAAACTAACTACTGGTTAAGATTAGGAATAGGTAAACATTTAACATTGATACAATAGTGATGAAGAGGACGGTATTCAACAAGTAAGATACATTTAAAATAGGTCGGGCTCAGCAAAACAACAATCTAGTAAAAATCATAACTTATTACGGATTAATATTGCTAAAGAAAAGAAATACATTTATAGTTGGGTGGGGATAATATAGATTTCAAAGTAGATGGATAAATTAAAAATTGTTTCATTGTGACTTCAATAAAAAGATGTATAGTATAGCTTTTTTTATCTATTATTTATTAACATATCTTAGCGTGTGTGTCTGTGTGTCTGCGTGTTTGCGAAGTACTTACCGTCTGTGTCCATAATTTTAGGACTGTTTAAAAAACGTCAGTGGCATGCATGTACATTACAGTAAGGCATGTGAGTTACTGAGGACAGAATAATTATTATATATGACTTCAGTGCGTAGTTTTTAAAATGCCACCTCCCGCCGAGATTACAATCGTGCATACAATACATTAAGCGACATCACTCGTTAACATTCAAACCTTTCGCCAAGCGAACCGGGCCGCGTCTTCACTTACAGCGTCCAGTGTTTGGCCTGTGCGAACTTGTGCGTGCTTGCATTACGTAGCGGAACACCGATAAATTGCAACATGCGAGAAAGACGAAGGCAGAGGAAGACGTCGAGCAACATCGAGGACACAAAGATAGAGATTGTTGACAATGAACGGACGAGCGGACGACTTACGAAGATCCCTCAGAGCTACATATGGAGACGAGGCTGGAAGACACCTCGTGCGAGCGTTTGAAGCTGGTGACCACCGCGCTGCGCTTGCGCCGGCCGCCGGCCACGCCTTCTACGCGAAAAGCACGGTCACGTTCGCCCCCAACAATCGCTACCCGACTACTGTCTTTAGTACAATTCAGCACATTTCACATTATCCCATACGATCTCTGTTATATACCTACCTGCGCTTTCTAATATCACAATTAACGTGACTTTGTAGAATAACATTTAACGGAATCAGTATCGCATCTACAATATATTTTATGATCACAATACATCAGGACAGAACATCTAAGGTAGAATGCCCAATTATTTACTATTAGACTTTCAAATAGAAATTAATAATAATACTACTATCAAAATTAGTATCACAATTATTTATTCTACAGAATCGAGCATTCTACTCTAGACCGAAATTCTCCCACACGGAGGATCGACTGCTTTTTGTTTTAATTTATAATATTATGCCACCAAAAGCCACTACGTAGCTGATTATAAAGCAACATAGTTCACATATATATCTCGATGAATGTGGGATAAAATCTACCGCCTCATAAGTCACTATTGTGTCAATGTTGGCATTAAGAGAGAGGTGCCAACCTGTCCTCATCGTTCTCACTGGAGGCCGAGGAGGCCCGGGACACTCCGACGCCCCCTCTTAACTCTCCAGGCACCACTTCTTCACTGCGTTGGACCGTAAAGGAATTTTTTCCCCGTTTACCGAAACCTAACCTTCTTTTTCGTCCTGTTTGGTAAGGTAAGATCAGTTTGGTAAGGTAACAGTTATTCACTGGACTTCGATACTATTAACACATTATAGAAGAAATTATAAGCTGTAGATAATATAAACTAAACGCATATCACCTGTAGCTGATAACTGTGATGTTGAATTACTCTTTTTGCCCATGCCGGGTCCGAAGTAATCTCGGGGTTCCGCCTTTAATAGTGCATCGTCTCCGCCTGGTTCATTCTCTGAAGTACCACCGAGAGCCGTGTCGCTAAGGCTGCCGTCTATAATGTCATCTTAAATATATATGTACATGTCATGAACGTAATAAACAATAATATTTTAAGAGCCTTGTAGCTGTGGTTTAATAAGTCTACCATGAAGCGTTCGAATCCCTGTCCGATCAATTATAAATTAGTCTTAACAGTGGCTGGGCGAGTATCTAACTACTGTCGAATCCTTGGGAGAGCCATTCTGAAGCATATGCTGACGCACTAATTGGGCCGGCTCACCCGAAGTGACACAGGCTCACAAAATATTCAAAGTGATTTGGTAATTATACCAGAAACGGTGCTTCTACTGTTTCGGTGAGTGAGTATATCGGAGGCACGTAAAAATTCCACTTAAGCGGGGTAAAAATCCATCAATACAAATTATGCGAGGCGCGATTGTCCATGTGCGGCGCTGTTCTCTTACCATATAGAAGACCCGCCTGTTCCGTTGTCCACTACAACGTAAAAAAACATCATTCATCATCATCATTTCAGCCGTAAGACGTCTACAGCTGGATATAGACCTCCCTGTAAAAAAAACATGTTTGTTTCTAATTGTACCTGCTTTTTCATCTGGTCCATCGGCGTTGCTCAAACTCCGCGTGAACTGTCCATGTCTTGATTCTCGTCTCTCAAGTGCTGGTGCTTGGTTATTATTACGTCCATTATCTCGACTTCCATAGTCATTGCTGCATTGAGATTCCGATTCAATAAAACTCTTCCGTTTAGCGTTGGCATTTGGTTGGCATTCCGTTTGATGCCGCGTTTCGGATTGTTTTGTTGGCGTGGTACAATCCGTAGTAGGTACGTCGGGCGGTGGATTCGTAGCATGAGCGCGATGATTGGAGCCGAGATTTTGGGAAGAGAAATTAGAGTACGAATTAGCTTTACTTCTATATTCTTGTTCTACGTGATCGTTTAGATTCTTGTGATAGGAGGAACGTACGTCAGAAACAACTCTGGGTTCATGATATGAATTGAAATCTAGGCTGGTAGGTGATTCGGGGGAATAAAACTCCTGAACTGTAGGAATTTCATTGATGCTTACCATATTGACGCGCTTTTTGTATCTCGGTTTTGTATTCGGTATTACATAATCGTCGTGGGTTTTTTGATCTAGCTTGTTATAGGTAGAGAAACTATTGTAAAAGCCATACCTATCGTCAGGAGTCATGCATTTAATTGAATTCAGAGATGGACTCTTGAGTGGGCTCAACAAATAATTTAAAAAACTTTTCCGTTTATAATATTTCTTATTAAAATTAAGATTAATCTTATCAAATGTGTCGTAATTAGGACTAACATCAATCGAATTAAAGTATGGCTTGTCCAACGTTTTCAGACCGCGCGTAGTATTAACATCTAATGATAAACCTTTTTTAGGACTTTTTATTGTAGTTAAATTGTTCACGAAGGCGTTTTGAAAAACATCGTCTTTAGGTTTATCAAGACTAACATGGATCATAGTTGCTAAACTGGCGTCACTGCCATAACCGTGATAATGGTCTGACTCGTAGTCTTGATCCTCAATTGTTGGTAATTTGCCTTCCATGATAATATCATCATCGAATGATTGAAAATTAAATGATCCACGTAAGTGCTTTAACAACCGTAAGTTAGTTTTTCTATTCCTATAGTCCTTAAGGATTCCGTTTTGCTTTTCAATTGGATATTCATCTAAGTATCTATAGCCATTACTTTTATCAAACCTTGAGTAAGATTTTGCTTTTGAACATTTCATTACTTTGCTGATATCAGGAAAAATCGTGTAGTTTGGATTCGTCAACTTCTTTTTAAATAATTCCGAGGCATAGCTTTTTCCGTATTCGTACAAACTGTCATCATATTCAGGGCAACTAAAGTTCCTTCCAAAGGAACGAAAACTATTTCTTAAACTAGCTATAGAATGACTTCGAGGTAAACCGCTATTAAAATAGGATTTGGAATATGTTTTACCGACTAATGGCTGGATGTCAGAGTTGTAGCGATCACTTCCCAAGCTACGATCTAAACATGAGCTCCATATACGAGGTCTATATTTATAAGAAAAATGAGACGTAATGGGTTCTACAAAGCTATCACACGATGAAGATTTACTTAAAGGTAGATAAGTCCTTTTTCGGCTGAAATATTATATAAAATATGTGTAACGTTGAATGAATTTTATATTGTATAATTTTGATAAAGGCTACCTTAGCATTCTAGTAGGGCGTGGTCGTTCCGATTGCGTACTGAATGCACTGGATGTGACCGACGCAACAGATTCAATATCTGAATCACCAGCGGCGGCATCGGGAGACAAGCGTCGTCTTGGCGCCCAGCCACCACCGCGCGAGGCCAACTCTGAATCTGACAGGCCTGCATAGTGCCTTTCCCAACCTGAGTAGTCATAACGTTGTATGTCCTATTTATCCAATTCAAATTACTTATATATGAAAGTACGTGTAATCGTAATTAGTACACCAGTCTATTCTATTCAAACCAAAACCTAAACATCTACACTAACGACTAAGCACTACAAAAGCGAAGCTTTTGTCATGATGTGACGTTTATTATGTGAGGATAACACGTACCTAAGCGAGATTTTCTGAACGGGATAAATGCATCTATATATTAAGAATCTGCGTTTGCAGGTTAATATGGGGCCAAATGATTACTCTCGAAGAGCCCTGGCAATGGAGCATCTATTGACTAAGTCGTCACATTGTCACGGCGGTTTGCTAATATTTAACTGAATGATCATTAAGACTTCTCGTTGTGTATGTCTGTGTGTGTGGGTGTATTGACCTTGTGGCGTGCTGCGGTAGGTGAGTGTGGCGCCAATGTGATGCGGGGCGATCCACTTACGTTCTTCCAGGTCTGCGGACACCTGCGCGCGCATCGCCCTCTGTGTGTTCTGTCGATGGGCATTATTTATTTGCATACGTTTACGAGAAACACGAGCAATTGGCTTTTCCCTTAAGAGAGCCATGCTGAAGCATATACGGACGCACTATTTGGGCCGGTTCGCCCGAAGTGATAGCACGGGCTCACACAATACTCAGCGTGAAACGGTACTTGTACTGTATTTCGCCGAGTGAGTGAGGATATCGGTGCCCTTTAAAAATGCCGATTAAGTGTAAAAAGCCGGCAACACAACGAATGCGCGAACTGCAGCGCGGTTGTCCATGGGCGGCGGTGTTATCGTACCATATTGGAAACCTACCTACTCAGTTCTCCGCTAAACCATAAAAAGAATATATCGGTTACCTGGTGGGGTATTTGTGGCAGCTGACGTTTCTTGGGACTGGTTGTCGGTGTGGCTGTCGCGGATCGTGATTGGAAGCGTGGTGCGTACGCGTGAGTAGGTAAACGGGCGGCATCCCGATCTTCGCACACTAAATTTCAACCAGAATAATCAATTTAGTCAGATCAATGTCACTATCTAATAAAAATCAAAGAAAATAACGTCTAGGCACGAACTCGACGAATGAAAACTGCGTCAACTTCGCGAAATCGCTGTGACGCCATGATTAGAGCTATTTAGTCATGTAAAATAAAAACTTACGAAGGTTACCGTTGAGATAGAAATCTGACAGCTGAATCATGCATACAAATTACATAAATAAATAAACAAATATAACATCGACATATAATATGAGTTCAGCGTGCTTATAGGAAAGGACGGAGAGTGAAATCAAAACGTGAAGGCATATTAAGGTGAGTATAGTAATGAACGCGCAAATGTCTTGAAAGTGTTCCGTGCGGGGTTTTGCCCGCTGCTCCCTCCTAGTAGTAACTTCCCTTTAGTAACCGATACGAGCGACGCTTTGACATGGGCCCCTTACACATCTTCAATGGTTCTATATGAATCGAGTTGAAAATCAAAGTGTCGCCAATACCTCAGTTAAGTCACATTGTCATTACGTGTAGCTTGGTATTGTTGGAGTCATTCTTTTCTACGCTACGACATTTGAAATATGTTGACTGTCAATAGTTATGAAGAAACATTAGACAAAAAGTATGATGGTTTGTGGGTGTGTTTGGAAGACCTGTGTAGCGGTAAGCGTCTCTGTCGTTGGGCGGGGACAAGGAGCGCCTTGGCGAATTACTTCGTCCTCCAGCGGCCGATTGCGACCGAGCTACGTAGCCGGAGCCCTAAGGAAAAACCATGTGTTTTATTGTCACAGTAGGATGCCTACTTCCATACATCTTTAATTTTTTTATAGTATTGCGGACAACGGAGAAGGTGGTTCTCCTTATATGGTAGGAGAACACCGCCGCCCGTGGACAACCGCGCTAAAGTCCGCGCATTGGTTGTGTTACCAGCTTTTTACTCAGCTTAAGCGGCATTTTTAAGGGCCTCCGATATCTTCACTCACTCAGCGAAACAGTACAAGTACCGTTTCACGTTAAGTATTCTGTGATCCCGTGGTATCACTTCTAACGAGCCGGCCCAATTTGTGCGTCAGCATATGTTTCAGCATGGTTCTTCCATGCGTAAAAAAAAAATATTTAGAATTTGTCTACCGTATACGTTATAAAATGTATCAAAATATATCAATATATATTCATTAACTTACTTGTTCTCTGACAACACCACTAGTCCTGACACGACCGGCGGGAGACATGTCGCGTCTACTGCATCGAGTACCATCCGCCTGTATTGTGGATTTATTAATTATTACGATTTATTTTATTCGTACTTAACTATTGATAGTCCGAAGTGATACCACAGCCTCACAGAATAACAGCGTAAAACAGTACTGCAGTTTCACTGAGTGAGGAATTCAGAAAACCATATACTTAAATCACTTAAGCAGTGTAAAAAGGCGACAACATAAACAAAGCGCGGATTTTGGCGTGGTTGTCCATGGGCGGCGGTGACCTCTTAAGATAGACCGTGCTCTATAACCCGCTATATAGTAAAAAAAAATGTTTGCCAATGTCTGTCTTATAATATGTTTTATCACACATACTTAATGGAGTTATACAATCAAAAGAAAAGCAAAAAAATTGAAGATAAATATTTCAGTAGTAATTTCACTATTTTTCTTGTTAGTGATTAGAAAGAAAATCATTTTATATAAGTCATAAATCGTCGCAATAGACTACTTCGCAAGAGTATCTTTTTTAAATATCGTATTTAAAAAAAATATCTCTTTTAAATATCCTCAAAATGAACTCACCTCGTGAGGAGGCGGTGGACTTGAGCTAGAAGCAAGACTGGAAAGTGAGTGGTGCCTTCGTAAGTCACATTCGCTGGGCGTGTCCGAGTCGGAAAGACGGGATGTTGATGTAGACGGAGGAGACAAGTGCTCCCCGTCGGCTTCATCTTCGCGGTATCTCTGCAGATCAAATATTTTTTTGTGGGTAAGCCATGCTGAAGCATATGCGAACGCAGTAATTAACCCGGCCCGTCCGAAGTGATGCCACGGGGTCACAGAGTACTCAACGTAAAACGATACTTGTACTGTGTTTCGCTGAGTGAGTGAGCATTTCGAAATTTAAAAATGCCGTTTAAGTGGTGTAAAAAAGCTGGCAACACAACCTATGCGCGGATTGTGGCGCGGTTGTCCATGGAGGGCGGTGTTCTCTTACTATATAGGTGACCCACCTGCTCCTTTGTTCGCTATACTAAAAAACTAATATATAAAAAAACTCTAGTGATACCTATTTATTTTCTAATTAAAAAGCTATATGGAGCTATTAAACTACGAGGGATATGCATCTCACCCCAAACCCAGCAAACTCATCATGTGGCTTGAGCTTATACCAGTTGGGCTCGTGATTCATGGGCATATTTTCCAGATCCAATAGAACCTCCCCAAGAAAGTCATTTGGGCCATAACGATTTAAATCCCAAACTGTCACCTGCAATCAAACACTTATATAGGCTGTTATTAATGTATCCATAAATTTTCGGTTAAGAAAAGCGCTTTCACCTCTAAGGTTCTCTTTTTTATGTCACTGAAACGTATTCCGCAATAAACGAAGGTCTGGCTCCATCTCGGCTCTAAAGTATTAGCCAGAGTCTTGGTCCTGCGTTTACTTTTCTCGCTTTTGTCCGGCAGCAG
Organism: Delias oraia; assembly: GCA_018230265.1. Taxonomy (NCBI): domain Eukaryota; kingdom Metazoa; phylum Arthropoda; class Insecta; order Lepidoptera; family Pieridae; genus Delias; species Delias oraia. Next base: position 10,770 of record DWCF01000171.1, on the reverse strand, counting down.
AAATAACTTTGCGTAAGGACATCGCGGCGATCCGTCCGCTCTTGGAGACAGACCACTCGCGGATACAACAGTCACTAGAAGCTGTAGCGCCGCTATGTCGAAGTAGATCTTTAACTGGAAATTTTGCAAATCATCAATCATTGACCAGCTCAATTTTCTGTAGTGACAAAAATTAAACTGAAATAATGAATTTGATAACAGCAAATACCTGTATTCGGCCAGCAACATATGCGTTTTGATTGTTGTGTCTGGCATTACGCCTTCGACCGTAAATATCTGGTGATCCTGGTGACGTCACCAGTACGCTTGGCTTTTCGCCACCACCGAGCACCTCCGTATACACTTCTATAAAAGTTAATGTTAAATAATTCGTTGTACAAAAGCACAATAACCCACTTCGCTTTTTTAATTGCTTTAGTGTTTAACTATTTACGTTCCCATAAACATTACTCGTCCATTAAATCAAACTTTTATCATATCAACAATAAAAATTTTATTTAGATTTTACATAAACTGAAAATGAATTTGATTTTACGTCTAAAGCAGTGTTCCGCAGAGTGTGTGCATACATGCATGCCTTGGTTGACTTGTGCCTCGGAACAATAAGTTGTCTTATAAACTTAAGTAATAGGTAAAGATAAAAAAAATCCTTGGTATTTATTCACGCGAGTGCACAAGCGAGAGGTTTTAGTTTCACTGTTTTGGTACTTAATAAATAAATGTTGATTAATAATTACATAAGAAGTTTTTGTTTGTTTAAAACTTGATCTTTTCCTAGATGCATCAAGATGCGTAGTATCAAGCTACCACGGGAGCAAGCAACATCGGGAGAACAAGTATTTCAGATCGGCCATATTGCAAAAAGGCGAACTTTTCAAGTGACTAAAAATTAAAGGAAAAATATACACAAGGAGATTTTTTAAGACGTCAGAAATGTCTGGCAATAATGAATTTATGTTGCAAACGGTTCAAGAAAAATAATGAAAAATAAAATTATCGTCTTAAATATTTAAAAATTTATATTTTACCCGGAGCAACACGATGTGCAGTAACCTCTACCTAGCTAGCAACCACTACCTGTTGGTAGTGGCCGTGTTGAGTGTAGAATAGTTAGAGGCAAAACATATCTAAAAACTGGCCGACAGATGCTTCTTTTCCCTACGTTGCTAGCTCTTGTGCTAACTGGTCTTGAGTCTAGAGGTTGTGTCAAATTTAAATTAGGTAAGCGTTGCGCCTTCCTCACCTTTATGTGACCTCCAAGGTTGTGCTAGGAGACGCGCTGATGCCAGTGGCCGTGTGACGACTAGTTCTACATGCGTGTCGTGCTTGCTGTTGGCCACTACGGCTGCCACCTCTTCAGCGCTTCGCCCTTGAAGTGGCATGCCATTCCATTGCAACACTTCGTCTCCTATAAGTGAATCGTGTGAAAAATCATGACCATAACTGTGCAGAACAAGTCAATACGATAATCTAATTCAACCCAAACACTGACCGACCATCGAAACTAATATTTGTTAGTTTTGCTTTTTGTACATTGGGGTTGTACCAAGTGTGTACTAAGTATTGAAATTTTAAGCGAAATCTTACCTATTCTCAACTGCCCCTCCAGGTCCGCGATGGATCCTTTCTTAACCTTTTCAACCACAGCCCCCCGGCTACCGTCGGATAATATTTTCCCACCGACAACTTTTAGTCCCAGAATAGCCGACGAAGAGTGTGAACTTCCTTCCACCACACTTTTTCGTAGCACCATATGCCCGATCATACGGCTGCCATCAGGTGAAACTTGCCAGTTTAACGGAAACTATTGCAGAGAACGATCGCCGTATATAAAACCAATTTCAAGTTTGTTATTTAAAAATTGAAATTTATGGAGAATATCGCAGCAATACTAGCTACCGCATCGCACATGAGCGACATTCCTACAGTCATGCCAAGGTATGCACGCATGCCACAGCCATACATCAATACCTAAGCGTTATATACAATGCAAGTATTTCAATGGCTATTCAAATAAAATGTGTAAGTTACCTATATGATATTGTATAGGGATAAAAGTTGAAGTGAAAATAAAAATATTGAAGCTTTCTGTCGTTCTAGTTTAAAAGCAAGCAAAATGTAGCCATTGGGTGTACCTTAGGGCACTCGCCCCTGTTTGAGTCTTCGCTCGACGTGAATGTGCTAGACGTGTCGATGCCCGAGTCTTTCGTAGCAGAGTCTTGACTAGTTTGTCTTTCAGATTCCCAACGCAAAGAGGCCCAGTCGTGTGGAACCCCAGAGGAGTCGCGTCCACCCCGTGGAAAGGTCGCCGCCCCTTCGTGTCTATAGAACCTTACAGTTTTTTTTCTTCTCTCTGTAAATCGTCTGTTATCTGCGGAGTCTTCCCAAAGATAAGCACTTTTATACACAGCGCGATCGGACTGGTGAGCTTCGTCACGCGCGTACGGACGTAGATACGAACTGTCAGGTTCATCGCGAGTGCGCCACCGACAGTCTGTGACGGAGTCGAAGCTTCGCCCACCGGTAGGCACACTCGTGGCGGTGTGGAGGACGCCACGACCCTCCGGTATGTAGGAAGCCGGCGAATGATTAGTTAAATTGTAATAGTTGTTTGAGGTCACGTTGGGGCGAGTTGGGTTCCGTAGTGAAGCACACGCCTCAAGATCTCCTATGAACGACATTACACAGATAGCATCGGAGCACGCCGTTTTCCGTTCAGCGCCTTGCGCGCCCGTACGTGCCCGGCACCGGATACAGCTCTCAGATCATTCCATATTCAAATGAGGAACCCGCAACAATTCTATTGCACGCCTCAAACAACCTAAGCTCGTATTGCTGAGAGGAGCCTCGTTGGGCCGTTGCTAATGTTTCGCAATCAAAGCGGTGTTAACGCAAAAGCGGAAAGAAAGTGTGACTTTCATCCCAAACAATAATTACCAAAGATGCACTTCCAGCAAGACTAACATTATACATATGACCAAATATATTACAATATCTTCTTTTCCCCGAACATGCGTTTTTTCTTAAACTGGGCGCAGTTAAAAGCATTATTTATAATTGTATATCTGTTTTTATATTAATATTTTAAGTAATACAAAATTGAAAAAAAATAATGTTGACCTTTGAGCCAAGTTTAAGTAGGAATGGTGAACGTATATTAATATTTTGTAAATAATAATGTTTCTTTATAATGATGTTATCTGTCGGTAAATTTACATGTGCACTGTAGCTACTTTTAATTTATTAGCGCGCGTATCAGTAACTCTTTAATATACGCTCGCCAATAAGAAACATACTGACACTTCAAACAACAACACCGTAAGACGAAAGAAGAATGGGAAGGCAAAGGAATGAACAGCGATCACAGATGGAAGACCAAAGACGTTCAAGACGACGAACACGACTAAGGAGATCGTAATATGATATGTAAATAACAGCTAACGTGGGCCATTAATTACTCTCAAAACCCCAATTCTTCTCACCGATAGAAATTTATTCATTTTCTCATCTAATATTGCTTGCCGCTGCTTCCTTGCACCAGCAACTGGGCAGCTTTTATTTCTACCTGCAACGTAAACAGGCGTTGGGGTGGCGAGGCAGTAGTTTACCGGGAGAGATCGCAGACTTCGGAGACCGGGCTCGTACGAGTTAGCGCTAGACGCTCACGGGGTGCAAAACATTAATGGACAGAGTTGGCTTATATTTAGGCGTCTATCGTACAATTTTCATTAGTAACGATTAAATATATGTCTAAACATCAGTCTATATCTGCAAATAACAACTAAGTTATTAAAAAGTTCTATAAACAATTCCTACTCCTGCTCCGTAGAAGGCCATTACCACTAATAACTATGATCAGGTACGACCACCTCTAAATGTTACGGCAGGTACTATTGCGGATATAACGTCTTGCTTTTTTAACTATTGCGTCTTAACACGAATGCGTCTATTTCATAAGGTTTTACCTGCGAACGCTTGAAAACACTGAAATTGTAAACCTCGCACGGAACACGTTTAGTAAATGTTAGGAGCGATCGTGAGTGAGGTTCTGTCGTGTGCGCGTACGCAACCGGTGTGTTCGTTGTGTTCGTTGTGTTGTGTGGGTGAAACAAACCCTCGGCAAGGAGGATGACATTCCGGAGTTGAGGACAGTGGATGGAAAGCGGGGGCTCACTCACCGCGGTCCCGGTATTCGTCGTTCTCATCGGATACGCACTCGGGCACTTCGTCGTCGGAAGAGGAAGACCTCGGTGGCATGGGGGGATGCAAGACGGGCGTATGGGGGAGTGGCAACAGCTGGCTTGGCTGGGGCGGGACTCCCATGTCGTCGATGCCGAAGGCGGACTTGTGCCTCGAGTGAACGAGGTGCGGGTGAGTCCTAGAGAGCCCTTCTAGCTCCCCATAGCACTTGGCCTCTTGCTGACTGTATTGGCGGCGCAGGGCACTCCCCGATCTCTGCAACGGTTGATTCTCTTTTTCTGCTGCACTGTGCGCTCTCTCTAATTTGGGTCTTTTGTCTAAATTCGATTCTACCTGGGGTGGTAAATTTCTCATGTCCGATTCCATTCTCCACAGCATTGAATCGTGGCCAGTACTTTTGTGAATCCATTGTCCCGTTTTTGATAATAATTCTTGTTTTTTACGACAGAGAATACAGACCCATATCACCTGTGAACGATTTTGAAGAGTGCGAAATAAGTAATAACGAAAGTATAATATTTTAGGGTTCAGATACGTTACGTCTAGAATAATAATACTTATAAGATATATCTAAGTGTTTGAACAGAATTGTTTTTTTTCTTGATATTTCTATTAAGCTTCGGAAAAAATGGTTGAAAAAAGATTTGACTAGGATCTCCGTGGTATGACTACAACAGAGTGTCGTAGCCGACTGGTCTTCTGAGTTACCATGATGGCATGAATCCAGTTTCAATTCCCAGCCTAAATTCTTAGAAGGGCCTGGCAATGGTAGGGCTAATGGCTTAACACTGTCACATGGGAGAGCTCAACTAAGCCTTATTGTGTCGTACGAATTGGGCTGGTCATCCGGAATGATACCACGGGCTCAGTGTTGGTACTGTGCCTCAATAAGGTAAGGAAGATACCAAATAGACCCACAATTAGCTGGCCACACACCAGCGTGATATTCCATGAGCGGAGGTCTTACCAACGGGTTCCATATGTTCCGTTGTCCACGATATAAAAATACTACCTACCTATAGGTTTAATACATACACACATTAACGTCTTTAATCCAATCTATTTAGCTATCCAAAGGTAAGGAACATTTGTTTTTCTAAATCATTTTAATAGACACCTAACAAATTATATTTTTTTTTGATAATTTGACTGTATTATAAAGACAATATAATGGATTTTCGTATCTAAATACTAAATACGATTACGAAATAATTATTTTACTCCAAACATTCACTGACCTTGTTGGAACGTAAAGTCACTTTGCCCCCACATCGCGCGCAACATCTAACTTGACAGTAATGGCAGGAATGCCCCACTCCGTCTGCGAATTTCGTCTTCAAGCATATTTCACAGGTGGCCGCCAGCTCCACACCTGCAGCCCTCTGCATTTCATTCCTAGTGCGTATCGTTTGCTCCAGAACCGCTACTTCGTCTTGCTTTCGTCTGAGCAAATAATAGAAAAATCTTCACCACTCTTATTATTTTTTACTGTTTTTATTTTAAAATGTAAAATAGCCGTTATAAATTAACTATTAGGTCTCCGTAGTTAGGTACATGAAAGGAGAAAGCAAATCTTTTATTCTATATTCTTGTAATTATTTTAATTTTTATCTATTTAATATTTATGACCAAACAAAAAACCCAGAAAATCGCAATAAATAACTTTTTGTAAACGTCGATCTCGAATAAAACTTCAATTGCTTGAAGGTTTTTTAGGAAAAACTTAATAAAATGTTAACATCACAAACGCACACTGAAGATTTCCATAAGAAAAACTGACTGTATTTATTTGAAGATTTTACTGCTAAGATAAGATTCAGATGCTGCTAACATTTAGGAACATATGGTACGTCCCAATATAGTATGTATGCGCGTTACATTTTCTTACTAGCGCAATAAGTATCCAGCAAAGTAGGTCATTCGGATTACAGTAACATCTTTTAAGCTTTCATTTACAGTGGAAAATTAAATAAGATAATAAGATGAACAATAATACCTGCTGGCAAAATACATTAGCAAGGAGAGTGTGATTCAAACTTCATTCGTGTATACATTGAACACCCACTAAGAGAGAATGTTAATAGAATTTTCCTAATTTGATTAAGGGTGTTTGAAGCAACATTCAATAATGCGTCACTTGATTGGTAGAAGGTATTTTGATCCAAACCTTGACAATTGATTCAACTGTGCTGGATGCGCTAACTCGTACTACCTTTATCTCTGCGGTCGATTTTTGTTACACAGCGATTAGCCATTTTGTCTCCGTATGAACAGCTACAGATCTACTTGGTGTCTGCGTAAATTTCTAGCACGATTGCACTAATTTTGGACACAAGAACCACTACGCTACGGGGACGAAGGTGGAAGGTTGCACACCTCATGATCTCGTGTTCGCGTTGCTCCTCCTGGCGCTGCCGCATAATGACGCCTTCGATGATGGCGCGCTCTTCGGCCGTGAGGTGCGATAGGTCCGGCATGTCACCCATGGCGGGCGGCCCGAGCGATGGCGCGCCCGCCGCGTGCTGCGCCCTTGCCCCGGTGCGCTACTCTCTCGGGAGGTTTCTTTAAGATTGCCGGGCGAGCCAATCGCGCCCGACGCCACACTGACGTCAGTGGCGCTATCGATCCCGCAACTGCTGCTTTCTTTGACCCGCCCTAGCAGTCGAACGTGCGCGCGCATGCCAACTCGGGAGCTTCATTCCGACACCAAACCTATTTTGCCCGAGTAAAAAGTCAATCCTTGAGCTTGTACTTTTATCTCGTTTGCCGCAATCTCATGACTGCGGGACGTGACTAATGTGCTTTAATAATAATGATAATAGTAATGTGCGTTTCTGGGCACCTTCCAGACATTTCCTTCCAGACACTCCTGTACTGCGCCATTTGGATGGACGACTGCAGGGTAGTAGCCGTAGCTTCTTGACTTCCTTGTCCTTTCAGTACCTACTTTAATAAATTGAATTTTTATTTTTAATACGGGTATGGATAAGCGCATGTACATTCCTGTGTATACGATAGAAATTCTTAAGACGTATGTATTTAATGAAGAAAAAATCCGTAGGGTATTACATTTTTTTTATTAGGCATGCTATTTTCTAGTCACAATCTAAGGGCGGAGGTGTACATTCCCCGGGTAAGTGGTTGACGCGATCATTGTGGAATAATGTCTTGACACCGTCTCTCCAGGGGAATTTTTTAAAGCGTAAGCGCATGTACTCGTAGTCCCGACATTCTCCTTTGTCGGGTATGTGATGATTGTAGCAAATAAATCCTTGTATGAATATTAGTGGAAAACAAAGTAACGATAAGAATCTATATTTTTTCCACGATTCCTTGTCATGATGAAAGAGAGGTACACATGGGTTGGGTGGGATTTCGCAAGGACGACAACTTGGGTTCGGCGTTATCTTGGGTCCTTGGCCGGGTCTCGATGAAGGGCAGCCGCACCCTGGCTTTGTAGAGCCCCTTGGAGGTCCGCATAAACTATATTTTCGAAGCAACATGTTTCCCAGACAACTTAATTTTTTTTCGGTTTTATACATATTTTTAGTTTTTTGTTATTTATTTACATGAATTTTGGTTGGTTGATTAAAATAAAATTTAATTTATAATTAAAGTTTACTGGAACATTGTTCTTTAAAAAATTGATAGTAAGAAGTGTCAACCTGCGTGCTTGTCATCTGTAATTTTATTCTTTCATAAAGAATTGAAAAAGATTTATATCGCAAAGCTATTTATTAATATAGTTTGTGGCATGAATATGGTTTACTTTAGGTTTACCCAATCAATTTTTTTGTAGATATCAACGATTTTCTACAATGTTACAGAAAAGTCACATAACTTTCCGGTCCCGGGGCTGAGTTCATTGAGCTAATACTAATACTACTAAGAGCTACTAAGAGCTTAGAATCCGTTTAGACTGATTTATAAAAAAAAATAACAGATTAATTTCTACACGAGCTCTATCAGCCTTTCGCCTACAAAAAAACTTGTTTGTTTTCTAGAGATTCAACCTCAGAACCGCCACTGCAACAAAACTTCTTCAACTTGTCGCTATTGTAGCAGCACCTAAAACATTTTTAAAAAAGACCTAGATTAATAAAAACCTAGACTAAATCTTCTCATTTTGTGGCCTCTGTGACTAGTGGTCACAATTCTGCCAGTGTCACTATGATGATTTTTATATAAATAACGACAGATAATGAAACAAGAATATAAAACAAGGTTCCAAGAAAGATACATTTTAGGTATAACTATGAACCAATATTTTAACCAAAGTCGAACATATTGCGAACAGATTATACAATATAAGTATGAACAAATAACAAAGATTATGAATTATAAATAGGAAATATTTACAAAAAATGGGACGAGAATGTATTTATTAGACAAAATGTACCACATAAAGTCAAAAGTGAAAAAATTATAATTTTAGGGTGCACAGAACAAAAATAAATGTTGTACATTCGTATTCTGTAGTAAATGAAACCCCGTAACTCTTTGACAAAATGTTTTGAGCACAGAGTAATAGGAAATAAATTAATAGAAATTATAAGTAAGTTTTAGTGTGCGCAAGCTATTAAAGTAGGTATTAGACAGTTATGATGTGACAGTTCTAATTTGGATGTAAGAATATTATGGTATTCGTTAGAAAATCGACTTACGACTCGATTCTTTCGGCAGACTTGGACAAGTATTCGAGTACTGTCACAAATATTCAGTATACTAAAATAGGTATATATAGATTATTTTAACATATAGACATTTGTTGCTTTTGATGAGAAACCCTAAAATTTCATATGTCTATATATGGTTCTATATATGGGTTATACATTGGAAAGTATATTGAAATAATGACAGTTTTTAATATTCACAATCAGTGTTATTAATGTTATGATCGTAATTTAAATACTTCTAAAAATTGTATAAGTTCCATAATTCAGAACCATCACAACGTCACTAGTTTTACAAAGTCACTAGTCTAAAAACACTAAAACGTAACACTAAATTTCAGAATTTCACTCTTATCATAATTATTTTCAAGGGAGAATAAATGTAATCTTTAATATGTTATCAAGCCGACCACCGATAGTATATAAACAACTGCAAACCTGCAACGCAACAATTTAATATTAGTAAATAGGTACATACTTTTAAATGTTTTCGAGTATTGTGTAACTGAATACAGTACTTATATTATATACTCGAGTACGTGAGTATCTGTAAAGTATTCGAGTCAGTTTGACTCGGCACATTTCTAGACAGTAGACACTCATTACTTCTTATATTAAGGTATTTGCTGTTTATAATTCTGTGCTATAATCAAAAATTAAATAAACATACTTGATAACATTTTTAGCGAATAATTTAGAGACACGTAAATATACATTCAATGCCTTACCAGAGTACCGTCTACTTTGTTATATCAAGCAAAACTTATCTTTTACTTACCGATTAATTACTATCAGTAATAATACTGATATGTGATATTGTATGGTTTTTGATTAAAACAATTATAATTAACTTCAAAAATTATCCATCAATGTGGTTCTTCAGTGTACTGTGTAACTATAATTTACTTCACATTATATTACATGTCTAAAAGATCTACAAATACATTATTATTTAACATTTATTAATTGTAAGTGTCTGCTCGAACTTTAGTATAAATGAATTTTCATGTTTTGTGTAAAGAGTGGAGGACTTCGTAGATATTAGACTTCGTAGTTCGTAGTTAGTATGATTAAACAATTGCAAGAACATTCCATGGCCGATGAGTCACTCGATAATCACTACAAAATTGAAGCACAGTATTTTAGGATTGTGTTTTCCTGCAGCCGCTAGAGGCGACACACATATAATCCAGTATATTTCTTTCAGTACTTTCGATATTCTCAAAAACCATCTCAACTTCAAACATGGATTCAAAAACGCTTTCATCTTCGATTGCAAAGTTTTCTGTAAAGTTTTTCAATGTAAGTAATGCACAGTTATTAGAATATGATATGTTTTATATGTATGTAAGATTTAATCACTTTCTATAATTATGATAATACTTTACGTTCAGGAATTGAATAAATCTACTAGTGTGGTTTCATCTCCACTATCTGCTGAATATATTCTGGCACTTGTTGCATTAGGATGTGAGGGTCCAGCACATACAGAAATATTACAATCTTTGGGATTTTCTGAAGATGATGCAGTAAGTTGTAAATTCTCTGTTCTTTCATCCAGTTTTATTCTAGTTAAATACCCTTTTAAACCTACTCTATATTAGTTATATGATTTTTGAGATGAGTTTTCTATGTAACCTACAGAACTATTCAATAAACATATTGTTTAAGATTCGCTCATCCTTCTCAAGCATGTCATCACAATTGAAATCTATTAAAGGCATTACATTGAATGTTGCTAATAAAGTGTACATACAAGATGGTGGTTATAAGCTAAACAGTGGCCTGGAAAATGATGCAGTAAAAGTATTTGATGCTGGTCTTGAAAAGATTGACTTTGGCAGTGGTGGTGCTGCTGAAACTATAAACAAATGGGTAAGAACTACCAAATACTACT
>DWCF01000170.1:0-61034 GCA_018230265.1 Delias oraia | reverse complement strand
GATCGTCTTTCCATCGCGCGGCGGGACGTCCCACTCTGCGTTTTCCGGTACGCGGTCGCCACTCGAGAACCTTTCTTCCCCATCAGTTGTCGGTTCGTTGAGCGATGTGGCCAGCTCATTGCCACTTCAACTGACTAAAAATAATAATTTAATATAAATAATCAATTTAATAGCAAAGATTATGAAATCAATTAAATCATTATTCATTCGGTCGAGTGTGAGATTTGTTTAATGTAACGTTGATTTGTTCATAATATATATGTCGGAGGGAGCAACTGAAGGAATTAATTGTTAATTTTACGATATCGCATAACTTTGTATGTAAATCTTAATTTAATTAAATACAAATTTATACATTCATACAAAGCCTAAAAACGTATTACTGTAACTAAAACATGGCCCTTAAAAATGCCGCTTTATCGCCATTAGTGTTCCTCAAATACAAGACCAAGACCAAGATTGACTGTGTAAGAATTGAGCAAGAACAAGACTAAGCCTGCAAGACTCTTGCGTCTTGCAGCAGTGCAGCAGTCTAGCAGATTTTAGGCAGTGATTTTTTAAATTTCTCATTCAATCTTTAGACATATTTTATAAATCTGTTTGGTCTTTACTATGGCTATGCTAATTCAACCTCAAAATATTCCTATTCTGATAGGTTTTTCTAAGATCTGAAGTAAACTGAAAGAAATATCAATAGTCTAATAGGTCATTTCAAGACTTGCAAGGCTCTTGCTGCAAGGCCAAGACCAAGACTGGCAGCACAATACCAAGACCAAGACCAATACCAGGTGTATTGGCGCAAGAGCAAGACTAAGCTAAGTCTTGCATTTGGGCAACACCAATCGGCATAAAGAGCTGGCACAAGCATTGCGAGGACTGTGGCGCGGTTGTGCCGCCCATGAGCCGTGGTCTCTTACCATATAGGAGATCCACATGCTCTGTTGTCTGCTAGCTTAAAAAATCAATACATAGGCCTCTCTTCGGACTTTCATGTATACCTGTCAGAGGCAACCTGCATCCAGCGTCTTCCGGCGACATTTATAAGGTTGTCTTACCATCTGGTAGGTCCTACGCGGACGTCTTACGCTGCGCTTGCTAATCCGTGCTCTCCTCTCTAACACTATTCGGCTCCATCGGTCATATGCTCTGCGTGCAATGTTGCTTGCCCATTGCCAATTTCGCTCTCTAATTCGGCGGGCTATGAGTTTAGTAGCATACCCGTCTCCTCTTAACATTATTAAAAGCAAATCAAATTGCGCATCACATCATCTAGAAATATCCTCTAATTGGATAAGTTAAAAATGAATATAGAGTTAGCCATTGCCATGACTATGCCATTAATTGATTCATAAGTTCAGAATTAATTTGTTTTCAAAATATAATAGAAAAATTTCCATATATTCTTCTAGCAATTTGCTTAATTAAAAAGTTTAATTGCAGGCAGTTTTATAAAAAAATAGGCAACGAGGTCAACCTAGCACACGAGATTAAACTGTATTATGATACTTTACAAAAGATTGCTTTATCTCCAATTATTCAATTTTTTATATTCTATACCTACACTTGAAGAAAAATAGGAATTCAAAAAACTATTACGCATATATAGAGTGGATAATTTTTTTTTACACTTTATATGATTAATGATTATTTTAAAAAGCTGGTTGTAGTTAAAAACAGTTTATTTTTTATCAAAATACAAAAATGGGGATTTTTTTTTAATTTGTCACCCATTTGTGAATTGATTATTTTGACACGGTTGTCACGTGAAACGGAAATTTTCAATGATGGCCGCATGAGTTTTTCGTGAAACATATTGCATTTCCACTTGAGTATTTTCCTTTAAGGATTCTGGGTTTTCGTGCTGTGAATCTGCCTCGAATTATTTTTCGTTTGTACTTCTGCCATCCGATTTACTAAATAGTTTTTTCCCAAATATTTTTTAAGATATGAAAAACCATATATTTGCTACTTTTATTTATGTATATATATTTTTGATCTTCGTAATTAGATTAAATCTGAAAAAAAAACCTAGTACCCTATTTTATTATACCCATATAACAGATTCAGATCGAAGAACCCTTATTTTCTTAAACAAAGAACTTTTTGTTGAAGAAGCTTGAACTAACAAAATTGTTATACCAAAGACAATAAAGGGATGTAGACTTCCAAATAAAGGTTTCGTTTTTTATGGTATAGCGGATAACTGAGCAGGTCTCTTATATGATAAGAGAACATCGCCCATGGATAACTGTGCTACAGTCCGTGCATTGGTTGCATGCTTTTTACACCATTTAAGCGGCATTTCTAGGGCCTGTGATAGAAATAAAATCTCAAAATATATTCGATTTTGTATTTAATATAATACTGTTTTAATATAAAAGCTTCCAAAACGTACCTCAGAGGTGCGAAAGATTCTCATACGATACGATACTCATGAATATTTTAAACCACGTCTGTGACAATATATTCTGCCCACAATGCCATTACTCAGTGCTTTCAAAAGGAACAATTTATTATAACCTTTTTTTTTTTTTCATGGAATAGGGAACAATTTAGCAGGGTCTCCTATATTGTAAGAGAACACCGCCGCCCATGGGCGATCCACTTTTGCAATCACCTGCTTTTTACACCGCTTAAGTGGTATAATTTCAAGGGCCTCTGATATCTTCAAACACTCAGTGAAACAGTAGAACTACCGTTTTACGCTGCGACCGTGATATCACTTCATACGAGTTAGCCAAATTAACGTCAGCATTTGCTTCTCCATTTAACGTCCACAAGACGCTGGATGCAGGTCGCCTCCGACAGGTATTCATGGAAGTCCATGAATACCCATGAATACCAAGTCAGCCTATGTCATGAAATGATGCTGATGATGCTTCAGCAGGGCTCTCCCACGGGAGAGATAATATTAAGACACTCTCGACAATATTAATTCATAATCTATATATCATATATCTTACCTTTCATTCGTGTGTTATTTTATCCATTTGTTGTTTTTCATTGGTCCAAGAAAACTCTTGAATTTTTATGGAAATAAACTCATAAATTTGAACTTAAAGCTACGTTAGCTATTGAACGGAAAAAAATTGTCTATATTCGTTTAGATATGTTATAGACCAAAATAATTATGCTTTTTTCTACGGATTCATAAAAACCTTTATTATATTTGTAGATTAATACGAAAAAGTAAGTAGTCAGCTATAGGTAGAGGTTATAATATAAAATATTTCTTAATCCGAATGAAAAATTTCATAAAAACGTCAACATGAACCATGCCCGGGTGTAGGGCTGAATCAAAATGAAATTAATATATTAAGTATTGAAAAAAAATATTGGGCCTTTGAAAAAAGAGAATTGCTATTCCTAAAATATACCCGTGGCCACTATGGGTTGGGAATGTCCATAGGCGGAAAACCACTTGTGAGCTGCTCTACACCCGGGTTCTTCTTAAAATTATTATAATGTTTTTAATTCCATGTTATCCAAGTAAGGCATTGATAGTAAATATAATCGTAGATATTGAATTTTTGTGTTTGCGTACATCTGAGCATTGCCTCATTGCATCATCATCATTTCACCCGTATGACGTCCACTGCTGGACATAGGCCTCTCCTTTGGACCTACCTATATATACCTATTAGAAGCGACCTGCATCCAGCATCTTCCGGTTGCCTTTGTAGGGTCGTCTGTCCCTCTTGCCCCATTTAACTTGCCTTAATTTCATAAACATAGGACGATTTGGACGTAACTAAATATGTTTTGTCAGTGATTTTTCGGTACTCACACGAATCGCCAATGCGACTGTACTAATGTATCAGGGCGTATGTGTCTGTGAAATTGCTTAAAAAATTACTATTACGAATTGGATTAATGTAAACATACCATAAGAAGTACAAAGTTTTTGGTAAATACTGGTCCTAAATAAAATTAAAAATTGCATTTATTTGTTACAGTGCTTATAATATCAAATCAAAACCAAAAAGCTGGGGGTTAGGGGTGTCCATGTGCAGTGAGTCACATATCCTAAATTCTGGATATTCAGATGTCCTGTGAAGTTCAAAAAACCTCTGATACCTTTAAAACGGTATTAACTAATAGTTTTTAAAAAGTGCAGTCGGCAACCTTATTCTAAGACACTGGCTGATGTGAATTTTCCTTACCGTATTAGCATTTGTATGAAATCCACGCTAAGAAATTCTCAGAATCAGCTATTCTTCTGTTTCCCAACATTTTCTGCTCTACCGAGTTTAATATATTTTAAAAATACTATGTATTTTATGAGTAATTTGCCTAAATTATTTTACCTATGCCACAAAAGAATAATGAGTTATTTAGATTTTTTTTCTTGAGAGCCTCGTAGCTAAGTGGTTTAATAGGTCTACAATAAGACGAGAGGTATCGGGTTCTAATCCCGGTCCGGACAATTATAAATTATAATTTATTCTGTCTCTGGAAGAGTTTGATAGTGGCCGGGCGAGTGTCTTAATACTGTCACACCCGTGGGACAGCCATGCTGCGGTCGAACTAATTGGGCCGGCTCGTCTGAAATGATACCACGGGCTCACAGAGAGTGAGTGAGGATATTGGAGGCCCTTAAACGCCGCTTTAATGGGGTAAAAAGCCGGCAACACAAGTAATGTGCTAAATGTGGCGCTGTTGTCCATAAGCAGGGGTGTTCTATTAAAATATAGGAGACCCATCTGCTCCATTGTCCCCTATACTATAAAAAAAAATTGTTACAAAATTTAATTAAGTTTTAAATTTAAACATCATCTTTAAAACGACGTTCTTACATTTAATTACTTTAAGATCTTAATTTTTGTAATAACTATGAAATTGTTTTTGCATATCAGGGAGATTTATTTATTGTTCATACCCCTTAAAATTAAGGGTCCAATCAAAATTATTATAATTATTGCTTTATACAGATATTACAATATGTATTATAATTAATTTTAATTAATTAATACTTTAATTAAGAAAGCTTATTAAAACATAAACCAAAACATGGAAGACAAAGATGCATGGAAACTTCTGCACAAGCAGCTTTTAAACTAGCAAACAGAAATAAACCAACTATTGTGAATTTGGCGATTAAAAAAAATGAAACCCTATGAGTTTCTTGTAGGTTCTTCTCGTAGAGGTGTATGCTTATGGAGACAATTTGAATAAATACGACTCTACAATTTCAATCTACCACAATAAATCCCTATTTCTAATAATCATAATATTACAATAATTTATATACTAACAGTTGAATTAATTTTCATAGAATTCAATATTCCTTCAACACGTGTTCGTAAAATATTTTCAATTTAAAAAGTACTTTATTTTAATAACATGGCATTGAAGCTCATCGTAAATGTGGTAACGAAAGATATGTTTTCAAACGTGTAGGAAACCATTAGCGTTGTTTGCCATAAATTATCGCCACAAATTGATTTTTTATGCTTTCACATCTTGTTTACAGAGATATAATAATAAATTAAACAAATATAAAATACAATAACTGATTCATATATATATATCTTTTATCCATAAATAATTAATTGGTAATAATATTCTATTTTTGAGATTATGAACAAGTTTTATTAAAGATATTTTCACACCGTTCAGAATTAATAAATTTATGAAGGGATTAGTAAAATTCATATAAATATGAATTATATTATTCTGTTTCATTGAGCATTAATAAATTTTGTAAACCTATTATACAATAGTCTAAACTTAAAAAATAGCTTCTAATAGGTTACCAATTCAATAATAATGTATGTCAGAAGGGCTTGACAGTGGCTGGGCGACTGTCTTAATACCTTCACGCTCGTGGAAGAGACATGCTGAAGCATAGGCCGGCTCGTCCTAAGTGATACCACGGGATCACAGAATGCTTAGCGTGAAACGGTATTTGTATCTACTGTGTTTTGCTGAGTAATTGAAGATATCGAAGGGCCTTGAAATTATACCACATAAGTACTGTAAAAGCCGTCAACACAGTCAAGGCACGGATTGTGGCGCGGTTGATGATCAGCGGTGGTTTTCTCTTACCATATTACCCACCTGCTCCGTTGCCCGCTATACCATAACAAGTAAGGAGCTATACTTTATTTTAAAGTTGAAAATACCATAAATTCTAATTCAGTTTCACTAAACCCTTTTACTATTATTCCAATCTATTTACAGTGCAACGCTAGTATTTTCGGCTCGAACCATTTTAATTAGCATTTTACGACAATTTCTATCTACCATTACAATTTTATGTGTGTTTGGACTCGTAAACCTTTGTGAGTACTGACTTCTTTTTAATGATATATCATAAAAAAATTCAAAAGATTTTACTTGTTCAAATAAAATTGATAAGGTATTATATCCATTTAATGTTGTCATAAGCACCAGTTTATTATGAGTCACTAATGGGTAAAACATCCAATACAATTCATTATCTTCATCGAAGAATCAAGGACTTATATTTTTTTAATGGTACGCGGACAACGGAGAGGCTGGGTGTTCTATATGGTAAAAAAACACTACCGCCCGTCATCAATCGCGCCACAATCCGCGCATTGGTCATTTTGCCGGTTTTTTACGCCGCTTATGCGACTTTTTAAAGGCTTCCGATGTCCTCACTCACACAAAAACATCTCACTCTCGCGAAACACATTAGAAGCACCATTTCAATTAGGTACAACAACCATTTTATGCTGAGTATTCTGTGAGCCAGTGGTATCACTTCGTACGAGCTGGTACCAAACAACTTATGTAATTAGTTCACAACCAAGCTACCATTTAGGTTTATTAATCCAATTTTCTTAGTTACAATACCTAATCTGCTTGAAACGGAATCGTTTTTCCCACACCGAGCTCTTGGCTGAGTAAATACGTGGAGTTAATTAGCTTAAAGTTGACCTTTAGGGACGCCCTATTTGCACACGGCCATGTTCATCTAAATGTAGGGAAATTCTATAGGTACCATCAGCAAAAAAGGCATTTTTTTGAAGATTTAACTCTTGTAGCCTCATAGAATCGAGTAGTAATTCCTAAACTTAACCCGCCTAGCAAGGGCTGGGTGTGTCTATAGGATCGATTATCCTAGATGAGCCTCCTGCGATGACACCCCGGAACCCCATACATACAATCGCGGACTCCCTGGGATCAGCGGAACACAGTTTGGGGAACATTGTTTTATATTTTCTCTTTTATATTCGAATTTTGCAATTCCTATCTCCCTTTAGATCTCTTTTATTAGCAGAAATGTTAATTCGTATTTTATTTGCCGCGTCAAATGTGCATCTGTGAAACTAATTTGTCCAGTTTTTAAATTCAAGCCTGAACTATTCGGACGGCTGTTGTGATAGTTTTATCGGCTCGGGTCTATTAATAAAAATAATTTATATCAACTTCGAAGCAACGTGTAAAAAGGTACGTTTATATATGAAATATATGAATATATGATATATGATTTTTTTTAATATGGAAAGCAAAGGATCAGGAGGTTCACCTAGGACATCCTTAGCCTCTACTAAGAATGGGTAGCTGTCTTTTTGTCTACGCTTCTTTGGAAGACCCAAATATACAATGATTTGAAAATACTTTTGCGTGCAGCTTGTTTCACAGAGCTTTAAATATCTTTAAAAAACAATATAGAGATAATGTTTGATAATTTTTCATTTAAAAAAAAATATCGTTATCTCTTAACGGGCGATAAGCATTAATTGACGTAATATTAACAAGAATTTGTAGGCACGTTTTTCAAAAATTCCTACATAAATGTCCCCTTTTAAATAGAAGTGACACGTAATATTTCTGACGGTCATACTTATGTTAGTTTGGAGGCCCAGAGTACCTTTAGTGGCCTATTAACTACTCAAGCACGGGTTTTAATATGCAGAGAAAGACACACAAGAGAATAATTATATGTACGTAACACATTTGCAGTGACTATATCCCTTAATTTTATTATTTTTTTTATATTAGGACTATCTTCCTCGAACAATTGTTTTAATAATAAAGCTTCCCTTAAGCTTGCTTAATAAACATGTCCCCGAAGTTGGGTCACAATTCAGGCTCACATTACAAATGTTGTAAATTCCTCAATCGTAATATAATACGATATAATATAATATAATAATACGTAAAACAATACAAAATACAGTATTTATTTTCTTCTTAGTATTCGACAATAGTGAATGTCTTGTCGGTCAGCGGTTTCCACGTCTCTCCACATCCGGGCGAAGGGCGGATGTGACGTCATTTTGGCCATTTGGCCAAACGGGTCAGCGGTTGATCCCGTGACCTTCTGACCTTGATCTTTATCTCTATGCTACAACTAGAACAATGTTTGTCTTTCAATTACTGAGCGTGTTAAGGCGTTGTTCTGCCTGTAATGGTATATTATTAAACCAACGCAACTTGAGAATCTTCAAAAAACAGATCGTACCTATCTCCAAATGCCTGGCAACGCACTCACAAAGCAGTAAAGATTGCAGGTGTCTATGGGCGGAGGACATACACTTTATGTAGTTCTTACGGTATTGTCAGCGCCGATTTAAGTGATTTTATAAAATAACATGATCATTATAAATAACTCTGTATGAGGTATAAGAATTCATTAAAATACGTTCAGTAGCTTTCATGTGAAAGGCTTACAAACATCCATCAATCCAAACATTCGTGCTTATATTGTTAAATCGCAAAATATATGTGTATACAGTAAGATAATGAATGTAGGTCGGAATATAAGATTCATTTCGAGAATCCAACATAAAATTATACACCGGAAATCAATAACATTTCATTATGTTTATTCACGGTTATAATTATAAATTATCTTGTTTCTGTACTTTATGGTCGCTGGAGTCTGTATTTTGATAATTTCTATTTCAGTTTTGATACGAGTTTACCAATTGATATATACATGGCCACAAGTAGGCAACGTGCTGGTGAGTCTCTGATGGTAAGAGATCAACGCTGCCCGTAGACACCCGCAAATCTGCGATTTAATTGAGTAGCCGACTTTTTATGACGTAACCTAACCTCACTTAGTAAGAAAAATAATATTTAGCTGGTACGCTGCGAGCCCGTGGTATCGCTCCGAATGAGTAGAATCATTTCATTATTTCCATTATCAGAATATACTTTAGTATGGCTCTTCTCAAAGTGAAATTATGCAAAGACACTCACGCGGTCACTAATAAGCCATTTAAAAGAACAAATAATGTTATTGATTCAATTAACATTTTTATTCAGGAGATGGAACCCAGTATTTGTGACGATGCGCTAGCTTACAAAAGCACTGGGCGGAGAAGCTCCTAAATATATGCTAAAAAGTTCGTGAAATATCGGAAAAATTATTTAAATAATTGTATTTTAATAGATTAGTGTCTAAATTATTTTAAAATATCAATCAAATACACTATAATAATAAAAAATATATTTAATTATTTAAAAAAAATATTACACACATTATTTTTTACATTAAAATTAAAGTAAAAGTGGAAAAAATCAACAAATTATTATTAAATTTTCAGAACAAAGTGTTCTCTTTAATTCTGATGTTTGTGTGAGACTGAATCTGAATTACTCGCAATTCTCTGAACGTAACAGACATACAAATTCGTTAAACCAATAACATTCGGCTTTCCAGTTGGGGATTTAAGCATCAAAGTATTTTAAGGGACAGCTACACAAATCTAATTACCTAATCCCCGGTTCGCAGTGTGTCGGCAACTCATTTTATTCGCCCAATGCTAAATTTAATTGGGTCATTCTGAAATAGATTTATGTTCCAATCTATTATTGGATTTATCTTTTTTTATAATAAAAGCTTTATAATAAAAGTTGTACTATTTTTTTACGTTAATAATTCACAAAAAAAATATACCGACCCACTATTATTATAATGCTGAAGAGTATCTTTGCTTGTAAACTACTACTACTGAACTACTCCGAACTAATGGATGGAATGGAATATTTGCGTTGAAAATTACAGGAGACTCATCTAGGATAAGTGGTTCACCTGCAAGCTCTTCCAAAGATCGAATAAATTATAAATGTGCATTCGGACCGGGGATTGAACCTGATGTGTCTTCGTGGTATGCTTATAAGATCACTTAGCCAGTGGCACAAATGATTTATGCAACGAGTTGAGCAAATTGCAAAGGCGCGGAGAGACTGCATACTTCCTGCTTGCAGCAAGACACTGATCGAGTAATAATAAACAATAGAGGAGTGATTTGGCGTCTGCACAATGTTGCCAGTTAACAGATAATAATTCGCCCATCTCCTCACGCCTCGGCGTTCAATATGAGTCTCGGTCATAAATAAATAACCGCATACCTCACTCTATAGAGAATATAGGTTAGAACGCTTTGGTAAGGATTTTTATATGTATGAATGGAAAAAAATGAACAAAATTCATTATCACTCCTAACTCATAACTTTAACCTTACCATCCCAATATATTTATGAAAATATAATGTATGTGCGCAAAAATACTCATAAATTCAAATTGAATAGCGATCACCATTATTTTCATAAATAAAGATAAAATACAGGTTCCTAATTTTAGGTTAAAATATGTAAAAAGTCTTTAGAAACTGTGTTTACTTATATAAGAAAATTCCCAACGAGATAACTGAATTTACAGAAAGTAAATACAAGAATTTTGTGAAAAATACTTTAATTAAGAAATCTTATTAAAACGTAAACCAATACAGGGAAGACAAAGGTGCATGGAAATTTCTGCACAGCAGTACTTACAAATAAACCAACTATTGTAAATTAGGCGATTAAAAAAATGAAATCCTACGAGTTTTTTGTTGGTTCTTCTCGTATATGTAAATCTTCCTAACCAGTGGTAGCTTTACTATTGTAAATTGACTGCAAAAGTGCCCCTTATGGGGTCTACGACATGTATTTGAATCAAGCTTACGAATTTGAAACTCCGTTTTTATAATTAAGGATTTTATTTCTGGCAACAAATATACAACAAATATTATGTTTAACAGATTGAGTGCAGATACCATAGGTCTACAAAGTTTAGATAAAAACGTCTCATACTTTATCCATGGGCGGTGACCTATCACCAACATGGGACATATAAAAATTTACACTAAGAGTTAAGTTAGTGATGCGTCTGTGCGCAGAAGTGCCTCATTAGAGGTACGGAAGTTCACCTTTGTGCCTTGACGTGCGATAACTTTTCCAATTATTGTCCAATCTGTATTGCCGTGATCGATTTAGCACGGGCGAGGAATCGTTTACGAATCAAATAACTTTGAATTGATATTACCAGCGAATCTTTTTTTTTAAATTGAGCCTAAGTACTTTCATTTTACATGCGGACGCATTATTTGAGCCGGTTCCTCCGAAGTGGTACCACGGGCTCACAGAATACTCAGCGTGAAATGGTACTTGCACTTATTTCGCAGAGTGAGTGAGGATATCGGAGGCCCTTAAGACTGCCGCATAAGCGGCGTAAAAAGCCGGCAACAGAACCAATGCGCGGACTGTGGTGCGGTTGTTCAAGGGCGGCGGTGTTCTCTTACCATATAGGAGACCCACCGAATGAATAAAGAATGAATTACGTCTTTTGATACTTATTGTAATAGTTGTATTAGTTTTTAATGAGCCAAATTAAAATCTAGTATTTTTTATCATGTAGCGGACAACGGAGCAGATGGGTAAAAACGGGCATATGGTAAAAATACACCGCCGCCATTGACAACCGCGCCACAGTCTACGCTTTGGGTCTGTTGTCGGCTTTTTACGCCGCTTGATCTGTATAATTTTACGGACCTGCGGTATCCTTTCTCACATCTCAGTATAAGTGCATTTACAAGATGATATTGTATGAGCCCGTGGTATCACTTCGGACGAGCCTGCCCTGTTGGTGTGTCATAACAATAAAATAATAATAATAAAATATCGAGCAGTAAGGATATTTTACTTCGGATATAAATTGTGCGAATGGGTTGATGTTTAACTTGCTTCTGTTTGAGTTTATGTAAGCAGAGTTGTTTTTTTTGTTGTAAAATACGTTTTCAAAGACTATCAAGAACTAGCTACAACTATCTATATTTTTTGTCTTCATGTTTGTCGGTTCGTGGATATAATTTGTATACTTTGAACTCTGATAATTTTTATTATTCGACAGCGGTATATATAGGTAACCCACCTGCACCGCTATACTAAAATATATATACTAAAAATAGCTTTAAATGTTGTTTCTCTTTTAGTGTAACGCAATTTTGGTGTTTGTTTTGGGATAGCTAGTGGCAGTGAAGAAAAAACAGCTTATAAATAAGAAATGTCTCTCTCCAGGGGTGGCAGAAAAAGAGACAGACGAAGAAGAAGGCAGCACAGCAGCAGCGCCGCCAGACGATGCTGAGGACCAAGAAGACAGTGGAAAGCATATTCTGCCGCTCACGAATCATCCGAATACCGTGTAAGTTTACCGGCATTTTGGGACCTCATTATATAGTATAGTTTAAATTTGGCGCCTTTTTGTATTCAGCATATAGACGTCTATATATATCACTTTATGACATATATAAAAATTGTTATTCTCTTTGGTGTCTTCCTGTTGTTTTGTTATATGAAGAACGTGTCTAGTATAATTGACAAAATACTAGTAATAAATAAATATATTGTTCATTCTGTTTTAATTGCAACGCTTTGACGTCAAGTGCGATAGAATGTATCGCCTCCCCAGCGACCTCATTTTTTCTAAATAGTGATAAACAGGCTCACATAAGCGATTCTCCGTCCATAGACACCCCCAGCGCTTGCAGGACTACTCGTGCGATTCTACGTTCCTTTTTTCAACTGAACATTTTTTGTGTTACGCCAGAGTTACTGGCATAGAGCC
This sequence comes from Delias oraia, assembly GCA_018230265.1. Lineage (NCBI taxonomy): Eukaryota > Metazoa > Arthropoda > Insecta > Lepidoptera > Pieridae > Delias > Delias oraia. Next base: position 48,166 of record DWCF01000170.1, on the reverse strand, counting down.
TAGCTAAAAACGTTATGGTAGGACGAAAAATAGAGCGTACCTATCCCGGCCTAATCCGTACCTCTATAAAGCTCGGCAGCCTAGCCGCGGCTCTATAAGTGCTAAGGGTGTCCATAGGCGAAGGACCGCTACTCCTAGGTGAGCCCTCTGCTCGTTTGCCACCGTCTTCATAAAAAAGAGCTACAAATCAGGTATATAAGTTTTCATGTTTGAGAAGTAAAATATGAAGACATGAATAATAAATGTTCAATTAATCAGTCGCGGTTTTCGATAAATCAAACTCCGTTGAACTTTGTCAAAGTAATTAATGACCCGGATTTCAACTTGTAAAGTTTACTGGAAAGCCAAATCTCCGGGAATTACGGTGACCGCATTTTCTTCAACCTTATTAGCGTTCGCTTTATAAAACGTTAAATCCTTTTCAGTGAGGCTTCGGCCAGTATGCAGGACTTTTTCAAAATGCTGGACGAAAAAATCGATAAGGTATAGTTTTTTTGTATATAATATATACAATAATAATGATAAAATAATTTATTTTGCCTCACAAAAGTACAATTTAATTTTAAATTAAATCACAAATAAATTTCTCAAATATGGCGAAACTTTTGAAAGAGCTGGAGTCTATACTGACCTCGAAACCTGTATGAGAAAATCTCCAGGTTGCCTCCTCCCAACCTATAAATGAAATGAATATATCTTAATATGAACTCCAACGTGCTTATCACTTTCTTTTTTATGTTATTTTTAATACTGTCATTTTAGAACGTAATGGCGATAGAGTGATAGAAATATTTGCTAAATTAAAAACTACGTCTTTTTTATTAAGTTGTGTGACTCAGAGGTGTTATTAATATACTTTTATTGACGTTACTCTATTTTTATATAAGATTGTTTGTTAGCTTAAATTAAGTGCAGGTTATTTTATTTTTCCTACTCAATAAATTTACTTGCTTTATTATCAGAGAAACAAATTGAAGTTCATTTTCACACCCTGAATTTAATTTTAACTAATGACATTAAATGATCTTTGTTAGTTGTTTTATTAATTTGTCTGTAATCATTGCAGGGTAGAGACTACGATTCATCGAGTGAGACTGAAGTGCGGATAGAGAAAGAGAGGCGGCAACGCTTAATAGAGCAATGGCGTTCCGCATCACAGAGCACACAGTCCTCCCAATCTCATCCGAGCCCACCAACGCCAGCAAGAAGACGAATCCATAGACCCATCCCCCCACAGCCTCCAGAACGCCACAGCCCAGGCTCCGCTCGGCGTTGCTACCGCCAACATGTTCCTGAAGGCATGTCACCACCACTACGTCGAGCACAGAGCGCCCAATCCCATCACACCCACGAAATCCGACATGTCAATGGTGACAGCTGTCAAGAGCAAACGAAATCACCCGCCAAACGACCTCAAAGTGCCGGCGCTAACTGGAAGTCCAACCCTAAAGTCACGCCATATCAAAAGCCGAAGAAGAATGAAGTCAACGAAAACCAAAGAGCCGTGCAGAAGGATCTAGACTCCCAATCCGACACTAGTCAAGAATCGCAAATTACTTATAACCCAACATTCCAAACGCATAGTCCGGCGCATTCAGCGAAGCAACCCTACATTGCGCAAATCATTAGCTACCCCACGTCGCAGCAAATCACCCCACCATCAACTCCGAAGTACATAGCTCCACCAGAAGAGTACCAAGATCCCCAAAATAACACAGTAGATAATAAGTATGCTCAGAAGCAATCCCCACCATCAAACAATCAATCAAACATTTACTACATCCATGGTAACGCAGCGGCCGCCTCGCCTGATCTGGCTCAGCAGAGGCAGCAAACAGCATTCCACTTGCAGCAGTATGTGGCCATGAAGCAGGCGCAACAGCAGATGTTCACCTATCTACAACGTGGACCGCACACGGTCTTTCCCAGCGTAGACTATTCACAAATTCCACATCCGAGGGTATACGAAGGGGAGGAGTACACACCCCAGTACACTCACAGCCACCCCGCAATGCGGCCGCACAGTGCTCCAACACCTGTGGGAGTGGTACGACCCATGGGGATGGCGCCAGGCTTCGCTCCTCTCCCAGATGGCACCCACATGGTCCAAATGCCGATGTACGTGCACATGCCACCAGTGGTATCAACAATGGGACCCTGGATTCAAGGTCAAGGCCCTGAAATGCAATACTACCCTCAGACACCATTCATGCCCATGTACCGGGCGAATTCCGCCGGATCGGCCGGAACTTTAACGCGATATCACAAGAAGGATATCGAGACTGATGGTAAGAATATGTGCCAAAGTATGAACCTGGTGAGGCAGAAGCAGGTGGGGCAGATCGTGTCGCTGCCAGGGCAAGAGCTGACGGTGTGCAACAATCCGAGCGACAGCCCGAGCTCCGCGTCTGTGAGCACCGACAGTGGCGTGTCGCCCGGCAACGCACCCGCGAAGTGCCCAACCTTCACAGACTCTTTTACCAACACCATAGATAACAAGAAGAAAGTGAAGGCGGCGCCGTTCGCTGCGCGGCCGCTGAAAAACTCTAAAAGTCTAGATTCTTAGCGCAAGTTTGTAAGTATGTAGATTTTATAAGTGTCTTAGTAATGTATAGTTGATAGATTCCACACGGCTTATAAGTGCATAGAGGAGTGACGCGTCGCGATTGCCGAAGCGCTGTCGTGCCATTCCTGAATTCTCATGACGTATTCTGTGATTCCTTTCCGTTCTACGCCTGAGTTTTGTTCGAAACGGGTATGTATTATTTATTGACGTAATTGTTAGCTGTAAATCTAAATGTACTTTTAGATAAAGACGTGTAAGTACCTCGGTGTACCGAACGATGCATTTTAAATTATCCAATAAAAGTAATAATTAAAAATGTTGCTTTTTTAATTCATATCCCGACAATTCGGAAGCATGTAACGCAGATCTATATAGGATATCTATAAAATGAAAAAAATATATGAAGGAAACCTCATTTAAATTGAAATTTTTATTAACGTCCAATATGTAATCCAAATATAGTCTAAGGTTTTAACCTGGCGTCGTAGGGCAAGACGTGTCCACTGTCCGCAACATCGCTCTCTTTCGAACTTCGGGCGATTTGGCCTTTTTTAATTGTATAGCGGACAATGAAGGTGGTTCTCCTACAAGGTAAGAGAATACCGTCGCCCATGGAGAACCGCGCCACATTCCGCGCATTGACCTTTTTCGCCGCTTGAGCGGTTTTTGAAGGGCTTCCAAATTCCTCACTCACTTAGCAAAACACACTACAAGAGTACAAGTACCGTTATACCGAGTATTTTGTGATTCCTTGCGTTTTCGATGTTCCGCATATTTGACAATAGTGTCTCTATGAATGTTCGAGATGAACACGCTGTCTCTGTCTCTGTCTCAGCGGGTTCCGTTCCATATCTTTTTTGTCACTGTGCCCACGACAGCGCTCTTTCCTTTTTAAATTCTGCGGATCTGAAGCTGGAGCGGAGCTGTTGTCAGAAGGCGTAATTAATTGTTTCCGGCTAGAAGGTTCTGACAATTTTCCGAATGCATATTACGGAACTTTGTATGCTACTAACTCTCTGTCGCAATGGTAATGGTATAAACAAATAGATTCAAATGATAAAATTGATTGATCATTATAACCTGTGATCTTTTAAGGAATACGTCAAATATTCGATTAAATTGTTGAAAGACTCAGACACTTTAAAAAATACCGTAACAAGAATATACAACGTGGAACGGATAAATGGCAGAGTGCCAATAGCTTGACCACTCAAGCCCCATGCTATCACAGCTTTTTTAAAAGCCATTCGTAACAAAGTTGCTAGAAATATAAATGAAATGATTACTTCAATAAAACCCATAACTATATATGACATAAGAGCTGTATAAGTTTTTGTAAGCTTCGTAGATAAGTGGTTTCATGAGTCAATCACTTTTCAATAATTTATTCGGACTTTGGTAGGCTTTCAAGGGAAAGCCATTGGGAAACTCATGCAGACATACTATTTAGGCAAACTATTCCCCCACGGGAATACCAGCGTGAAATACTTGCACTATGTTTTGCTGACTGATGATATTGTCGGTTCGTGTAATTATATCGCTTAAGCGTCGTAAAAAGCAAACAACCAAAGCGTGAATTGCGGCGTTATTGTGACATTGATCTCTTACCACAGAAGGCGTCCTTTATGGTAAACCCCAGTTCCGTTGATCGCTATACTATAACAATATAAAACACCGCATTAACATTTAACACATTCATAGAAAATAATATAAAAGAAAGCCCGTTTCAAAAAAAGTGCATATATATACATAGACCAATAAAATACTCGTCCATCTAAAATAAAGCTTCTTTTCAGAAATGTCTCATGTGTGGTAAATTGGAGAAAATCCCTAATGACATAATGTAATGAGCGAGCCTTAGTATAAAATAATTCCAGGCAATGCAAGTCTAGGCAGTTAGGCGAGGCTCTGAGACAGGGGTGGAGGGCGTTGACCTCTACACACCCCACGCGAGCTGAAATCCTTCTCAGCATCGATCAAAAATAACATTTATTTCATCCATTTAGAATTCTGAAGGCTTTTTTTCTTTCCACTTTAATTGTCATTATAAAATTGTAAATTATTAACCGTTGGAGAACTAATCCCTTAAAAACTATAATATGTTATAAATGTCACTTAGTTTTGTTTAATTATTTATTACTAAGAAAAAAATAAAAAGGAAAAAAACTGAATAATTTTATGATTCTTTTGACTAAATCTCGAGTACCTTCAAATTGACTGCTGCGGTGTTTGAATGTATAGTATGAAGCTCGATGCATGTTGTGTTAAGATTTAGAATAAAAGTAATAAAATTTAAAGTTGCCCAAACTTTATAATAATAATAAAAGCCTGATCAAATCATTGTTCACTATTTGGTTCTTGCTTTGTTTCTGAAGATCTGTTTGCCAGTTCAGAACAGTCCAGACACACTTTAAACGCAATATACAAATTTTTATTTTATTCTATAGCGGACAACGGAGCAGGTGGGTCTTCTATATGGTAAGAGAACACTGACGCCCATGTACAACCGCGCTAAAGTCCGCGTATTGGTTGCATTGCCGGCTTTTTCCGTCACTCAAGCGGCATTCTTAAGGGCCTCCTATATCCACTCTCGCTCAGCGAAACAGTAGAAGTACAACTACCGTTCCTCGTTGTGTATTCTGTGATTACTTCTGCTCGCTTATATCTTCCTGGTACTTTTAAATTCGAATTTCTTTTATATATATCTCTGGTATAGTGGAAAACGGAGTAGGAGGGTCGCGACAGTATTAAGACACTCGCCCGGACACTGTCAAGTCCTTCCAGAGACCGAATAAATTATAAATTAAATTCGAACCAGATACCTCTCGCTTCATAGTACACTCTTAAACCCATTCAGCTACGAGGTTATCTAGCTACAATTATGATTTATTAAATAAAAACACTAACAAATGCATCAAAATTTCACCTCGAATAAGTTAGCGCCCATGGACATGATGTTCATGCATTTAAAGCACAATAAATGACAATTTATTTGAATACAGTTCATAGGCTAATAAGTTGTCAACCAACTCAATAGCGTAATGCCGGTTTAATGCAATTAGCACTGCGTATTGTCTCGACAGTAAACGGATTAACTTTATTTTATTGGAACGCGATGAATACGCTATGTTTTTTTAAATAATTCATCTGTATTAATCAATAAATAATAAAATCCTGATCAAATCCAGTTCTACAAGTCTTTGATCACTATTTGGTTCTTGCTTTTTTTCTAAAGATTTGTTTGCCAGTTCAGAACAGTCCAAACACACTTTAAACGCAATATGAATTTTTTTATTTTATTTTATAGCGGACAACGGAGCAGGTTGATCTTCTATATGGTAAGAGAACATTGATGCCCATGTACAACCACGCTAAAGTCCGCGTATCGGTTGCGTTGCCGGCTTTTTCAAGTGTTTGTAAGGGTAACAGTTACTTAAAAGCGGTAATTTCATCCGCGCGATTGGGGCTAAGTATGCCCAAGAGTGACAATCACTCGTACTCGCAAATAATTTTACTTTCTGTTGGTCGGTTGATCGGTTGTGTAGATCCAGGGTTTAAAAAAAGTGACATTAAAATTCGGAACATGCGAAATAAGTAGAGACTGGTTTTACCAGTGATCAGATTTAGTAAAGTAATTCTTTTAGAGGTATTGCGATACGATTTTACAATAGAATCCCAAAAAACTTCCAATGTTTTTGTTTTATTTATAGTATAGCTGACAACGGAGAAGGTAGGTCTCTTATATGATAAGAGAACACCGCCGTCGGCTGCCGGCTTTTTCGCCATTTAAGCGGTATTTTTAAGGGCCTCCGATATCCTCATTCACCCTGCGAAACACAGTACTAGTACTGTTTCACACTGAGTATTCTGTGAGCCCGTGTATTATCGAATGTAAAGTAAAGATATATTCTTTTAAAGTAAATTTACTTTCCAACTGGCAACCCTAAGTTAAACAATTATGTAGGAATTCTCACAGGAGATACTTTCAAAGGAACGAGATTAAAACTTCAGAACAGAGGCTTCCAATTTATTTATAGACCATCATTTTTTGCATCATTTGAGCATTTTACTAATTTTGACATGTGGCGTAAGCCGAAATTAAAAGATTTTTTTCGTAGTAAGTCGAAGAAAAACGTTTATTTTTATATTACAGCGGGAAATTGTGGGTATGTATGGTAACAGAACACCACCACCCATGAACAACTGCACTATTGTCCACGCATTGGTTGTGTGGCCGGCTTTTTACTTCACTTAAGCAGCATCTTAAAGCACCATCGATATCCTCACTCACTCAGCGAAACAGTAAAACTACAATTTCAAGTATACCATTCACCATACCATACCACTACGTACGTACGTACAACTACCATTTCACGCTGAGTATTTTGTGAGCTCGTGATATCACTTCGGACTAACCTGCCCAATTATTGCACTAGCATATGCTTCAGCATGGCTCTGGAACGGGTTCTTTCTTATGCTGTTATCGCTGCCTTGATCATCAAGATAATGCCTATAAAAGTAACAGTTGCCAGGACAGCTAGTACTAGTTGTTTAAGAAAAATTCCAATCTTCAAAAATATCTTTGGTTTTTTTGTTTTGTTTCATTTCTATCTCGAGATAGAAATGTTAAAAAAAATGAAAAATAAGTCGATATTCCATCATCCGACATATTTCTTAATATACACACGTAAGACTTTATCATTTACTGTCTTTAATTTAGACTTAATTCTTTAGTGCACTGCAGTAACTCTGGATAAACATTGTCAAACAGTTTCATTTGTCATCAACGTTCAGATAATAGCGGCTTCTATAAATAAACTTATATAGTAAACTCTTTTATTATTACAATTTATTTTACAAGGAAATTTTGAAGTTAGTTGTATTATTTTAATGTTTCCGACATTAGCTATGTAATATAACGGCCATGGACGTTCGTAACGAACTAGTTGGGCGGTAATACTTGCAATTAGTCTTTCCAATAAGAGTGTAGCGTTCTACGTTATGAAAATGTCGTAATTAAATATTCCTAAAATAAAACAACTGACAGTTAATTATTAATATAATCTTGTAAAAGTTCAACAAAGCGATTTTCTTTGATTACATAATTCAAAACCGAATCAAAGCAAATATAACTTTATTAAATCAAATACATGAACGCTAATGAATGTCTACAATGTTCGTGAGAAGTTATAAATTGAATTTACTTAGTATTTTCTCTGAATTCGTTAATTTTTTTTATATATCTCGCTGTTGACCACAGCGGCCTTTAACCCTTTCACTGTCGCCTCGATTTTCTAGTAGTTCCCAGTGATGCCAACATACCAAAAAAGCAAACACGCAAGGGGTGCCATGGATACTGCACGATGAAAATACAAAAAATCAGTAACCTTTGGTATTTCTGCTTTTAAAAATTGTATTTATTACGTATTTGCTTTTAAGAGTTAGAGAACACCGCCGCCTATGACCAACCGCGTCGCTGTCCGCGCATTAGTTGTGTTGGCGGCTTTTTACACCAATACTTTTAAGGGCCTTCGATATGCTCACTCACTCTGCGAAACACAGTACCAGTACCGTTTCACGCTAAGTATTATGTGATCCCGTGGTATTACGCCACTAAAGATATGTTATAACTATCAAGTTATACTATGATGGCTCTCCGTCCGGTATCCTCACAAAATATGCTCCGGTATACTAAAAAAATAGCACTAGTATTATTGCTGGTATAACAGTGGATGAACATGGGCTGACGATGTAAGGAATACATTTTAAGAAATTTACAATTAAAGCGTTCTTTAAGTAATTCCTCATTACTTAACAATTTTATTCCATACATAAAACTTTATTCTTCATATCTTCGTATAAAGTTTCATGTAGCTTTATGAAACGGAAGTAGACATAAGTGGCGTAAACGGATTGGAAATGCCTTCCGGCGGTGTCTGGAACTCGCCTACGAATTATCGCATATTAGTATTCTAAGAGACAGGGACGCTATTTCTAAGATCCTCAAGTCGCGTGATTTGAAACAGGTTTAAAATTTTAAAAATGTGTTAATATATCTAACATAACTGAATTCCATTCGCTTGTGTCTGTTTTTGGGTGCGTTTTGGAAGTCTGAAGTTAGAATAAGTGAAAATTTAATTGTATATTAATAAATATATATTTTGTGCCTATTAATTACCTTATTTTAATTAGCATTGGAACAATGTTACAAATATTAATATCGGAGAGCAGGTTATTAACGTGAAACATGTATTTTAATAATGTGTGGATGTTATGAAAATATTGCATAAGTTTTGTGTAATTACTATTACATAAGAGCGTTTCGCTTAACACCAATTTAATATAATAATAATATTTTTTATTTCTCTCACAAAGGTACAGTTTACACTAAAATTATAGCACAAACAAATTCGATAAACGAGTTGTACTTGAAACGGTGCAACTACTGTATTTCGTTGAGTGAGTGAGGACATTGTAGGTCCATAAAAATGCCACATAACTGCCGGCAACACAACCGAAGCCCGGATTGTGGCGCGGTTGTCCATCCGGTGTGTCCGTTACAACTTGTCGTGACCTTGAGTCTGTAGATACTAGTCTCGAAACCTGCATGACAGAATCTCCAAGCTCCCTCCGTCTGACCGCGGGTTTTTGTGTTCATTAAACGTAAAACTGAATAAAAATGTGTCCGCATATGAGTGTATATAAATGTATGGCATTATGTATCAGCGTACTATGTAAGAGAAGAGAAAATAGGGTAGACAATTTATCTACCCCGTTGTTACTCTGTGGGAAGATATTAGGTATAAGATATTAAGAAATTATGTTCCTTTAAATAAAGAGATGAGTTCGACGTTTCTTCAATAACACATTTTTTAATAAGTATAAATAAAATTATAGTATCGAATAAATAAGAAATCTTTGTAATAATCAAATTGTGGTGCTCTGAAAAAACAAAGATTCCTAATTTATTCACTGCTTTTATAATTGTCATATAAAGCGACATTAAAAGTGTATTAATCCTTTGTCGTTTCCTTTTCACTAAAGTTTGTATATTATTGTTTCCTTCAATTAACCTCTTTCGCCATATTGAAAAACATTACCGCAATTTATTAATTTGTACAAGTGTCGATAGCGCCATCTGTCATCTCAAAGGAATGTCATTTATTTATGTGTAAATTTAAATGTATAAAGAGTATCAAATGTTATCATCTTAATGAATTATCGGATGTCGCTGTTAGATTAAAAATAAAAATTTATTGTCGTTTCTTATTCGCAAGTTTTTTTTTAATGTAAAATAATATTAGTGTCTTATATATGTTCAATCCGCAGACGAACCAAAGTAACCGACATTGCCGCCGTATTAGTAAGCTGAAGTGGCAATGGGCTGCTCACATCGCTGGACGAACTTACAGCCGATGGGGTAGAAAGGTTCTCAAGTCGCGCTCTCGTAACGGGAAGCGCGGAGTGGGTTCGCGGGCAACCACTGGATTCAGATCGATCAAGATCGCAATAGGTGGGCGTCTTTTGGTGAGCTCTATCTCCAGCAATGGACTTTAATATCCTGATGATAAAACAACAAATGATTCACACAATTTAATCTAGAAAGAATGCATATTATGAACACTTAAACTGTTAATTAACTATATCAGTCTATCTTTACAAAGTGCAATATATTATATTTCTCTATACACTATATCTTTATATAAATATATCTTTATGTACGTGTGAGCGTAACTCATTTACAAAATATATTTTACATGCGTGCACACAATTAATGCTAAGACTTTTGATTTGAGGCCGTAACTCATTAATTCATTTTTTGCCACAAATTGAAGAGTTCCACCCCTAAATGGCAACACTGGTCATATTAGTCACAGCTGTTGTTATTTAAAGATTTAGAAAAAAATCGTATGTTACGTCATTATGTTTACTTTTAAAAGGATATGAAATTAAAACGACATTTTTAGAAAGAATATGAAGAGAAAAAGCTGGGCCGATCATAGATTGTATATATATTTTTTTTATTTAATCAGCCCGAGTGAGGAACAAAATCGATTCTTGGCAAAAAATACGAAAATTACAAATAACAGTGTTGGACACTAAAACATAGTTTTTTTTTAAATATTTGGCTTCGGCCATAGAACTACAAATAAGATTTCTATGTTCGGTTATTTCTCAAAGGTAAGCTCTTAATCTAGATTGCACAAATCCAATCACTATACATCTAGTAGGAAATGAACTGATTTAATCGCGTTGACTAAAACTCACACTTGCAGAACAAGAACCTTGAGACAACAAGTTTAATTTACCAAACGTAACGTGTGAAGCGGTCTCATTTATGGTAAGACATTACCGCCACTGTGGTTTACCGACTTTTGGTTACGTTGCCGGCTTTTTACACCATTTAAGCGGTGTTACTTAATGTGCCTCCGGTACCCTCACACTTAGCGGAACACCGTACTAATAGTATTGTTTCGCTGGTATTCTGTTAGGTAGTACTAAAAAGAACCAACCCAAAATTTAGAATTGGATCACAATGAACGCAGACATTTTTTTGTTGGGCACTATAAAAATCCAATTTTATACCAAAGTATATCAACTGATAAGAATTATTTTATATTATGCCTTTTGATGAACAACTATACCGCACAAACAAGTGTACCCGCGATTAAACCAGTTATTATTTTAACGTTAATAAAGTTAATTTAAATACAAGAAACTAATCAAAAACACTCGAGGTACCTCGATTTCGCACGAGGCGGGACCAACGGTGGACCGCACATCTACGTCAACGAACCCGTTGACTTTCATTTCAGACACCTGTCACTGACATAACACCGGGTGACAATTAACAGATGACAAATGACAGGTATCAGCACACGCGCCAACGACGGAGTGCGGTGAAAGTCTCAGTCCCGCCCGGAGCGGATCCTAAGCCTAATACACCAAAGAAGAGAAAAATAAATACGCCGTTAATTTATTAATAATTTAAACGTTGCCAGAATTTGTTATGAGATCACAAGAGGTACCACAATTTATATATACTTTAAGCAAATGTTAATTATCTTTAAGTAATGGAAGATATTTACAGGTACCTTATATGTACTTAGACTAATCGGTGTTTTTTTAAATCTACAGCTAATCCATAAAGAAATCTATTATTTCTAGGGCCGCAAGAGCCACGCAAAAACTAACGTTCATTCTATGTGCCTTCTGTGGAACCACGATCGGGTTTTAGGTTAAATTTGATTGATATCATACATTGACGAAAATGTTTGAAAATTCATCTAAATCACCTTCGCAACCGACGACATTTCATACAAATCAAAACCGTAATTTAAAAAGAAAACGCTTCAAAATTATATAAACTCAAAAGACATTATATACAGATTACCCAAACATGTGTATATACGTAATTAAATGTGATCTATATCAACTCATTATAACTCTTAAAAGTTGTAAACAATACTGTCTCTCTCTAAAGTACTTACTAGACAGGTACATATATATCAATGAAAATCTATAAAAAAAGTAATTATTTTGTATATTTTTAGGATCAATTAAAATAACATATTTTTAAATATAAAAAATCTAAAACCATGCAAATATTACGTTATTTGTTTAATTTAAAATTACTTTGTTGAGATATAGAGACACATTTAAATACTCATAATTATAAACAATATATAATGGAATATACAAATGATTGTATACGAATATTCTAAAGTATGACAGGGCGATTTAAGGCTGTACAATAAAGTATTGCTATCTCCCTCAATCTGTTGGATATTGAACAGAGATAGCACGATTTCAGCTGTACGCCTTATATATAAATACTAGTAAACCTATGTAAAAGTTGCACAACGAAAATACACTAAATACATCTAAAACATGATCACAATCCAAAATATTTTGGTAAATTGCCTATGCCGCATGGCAACGCTTTTGAACTTGCAACCTCAAACGAAAGAAAAATATAAAAATATCAACCGAACCATCATTATCCTACCTATAATTTTATTTTTGCTTTTTAGTTTCAACCTTATCAATAATTTTAAATGGTTTCTAATTCAAAGCTCAAGTAAGTAAACAAACACTTCACTAATACCAAAACCAATAATTGCAATTAAACACAGCCACACCAAAATCGATATTATCCTAAAAAAGCTCCTACTTTACTGTCAAATTCCATGACATTCGACAGCTCACATATATACAGACATCTTTATAAATAAACCCAAAAAAACTTTTATAATAAATAGAAATTTTTGTATAACCACCTATAACCTAAAAATTCCCCAAAACGATATTTTATCAACAACATTTTCTAGGAACATTGCCATCTGTATAATCTGTGAACTGTTAAGTCATATAAATTTCGACAGCGTTTCAGACGCACTAGGCCGCTAAGCTGGCAACGCTCTATCTAAGCGCTGTGTAGAGGTTAAGGACGCTCTTGTTTTCCTTATGCGACGGGGTCTTTGAGAAAACGTTCCAGAAGCGCAGAGTCTCATCACCGGCGCCGGTCACGATCGCCTCACCATCTGGCGACAACGCCAAATAGAGCACTCTATACGAGTGGCCGGTCAGTTTTGCCACCTGAAAATATATTTCACAATGGGTGAGCACTTGAGCACTTCACAAAAACTATTTTAAAAATCCTAAATAATATTAAAGAACAACCAAATTCACATTACATATAAATTACAAGCTGGTTATGGAAAATCTTGTTTTGCTAGAATCAGGAAAAATAGGAACTTACGGTTGAAGGGTGAAAATTTAAGGCTGTATGTAATATTCAATGTTGAATCATAAATAAATACAATCAAATAATGTACTTTATAACACTCAGCGTGAAACGGTAGTTGTAGTTGAAACGGTGCTTCTACCGTGTTTCGCTGAGTGAGTGAGGATATCGGAGGCCCTTAAAAATGCTGCTTAAGCGGCGTAACACAACCAATGCGCGGAGTGTGGCGCGGTTGTCCATGGGCGAAGGTATTTTCTTACCAAATAGGAGACCCACCTGCTTAGTTGTCCGCTATAACCATAAAAAATGTAAATACAAATTTGTTTGTTAAGTACAAATTGGCTTGATTGGAAAAACATTCAACGGACTTTTATGATATTTTTTATCAACCGAAAGAATCTACGACTGTTTTCACTGTACAGCGCTGCAATGTCACATATTTATTTTACAACATAAAATATAATAAAAGAAATATTTTTATTCAACATAAATACAAAATGCAGCTCGTTGAACGTCAAAATCAGTCTAGCACCGGTTCCAAGCGAAGCTCACTGAGAAGAACCGGCGAAATAAACTCAGTGGGTGCAATTTATTTGCTTTCGTGAGATACTTAAAATATGTATAACAAAAAATTATATCTTAGAATGCCTGCCCTGAACGCCTTATTCGTTATTTAAGCCGTTATATGTAGATATATATAAAAGAAAAGAAAAACACACCTGTGTCAGCGATGGATATTTCCATACGAGTATCTGATTTTGCGAGTAACCATGTGTCGATACCAATTCGCTGGAATGCTTCGACCAAGCTAGGTTGCACACTTGCGAACCTGAAAACATCGTATTACATTCGTAAGTTTACTTCATTAAAACCATACAATAGAAATATAAATTATGTTTTTCTTATTTGATAGCGAATAACGGAACAGGTTCTACCACCCGTGATGGTAAAAGACGGGCTCTCAGAATACTCAGCGTGAAATTGTAGTTGTACTAGAAACGGTACTTCTACTATGTTTCGCTGAGTGAGTGCGGATATTGGAGGCCCTTAAAATTGCATCGGCATAAAAAGCCATCAATACAGCACGCACGGAGTGTGGCGGGGTTGGTGATGGGCGGCGGTGTTCTCTTACCATATAGATGACCTACCTGCTCCGTTGTCCGCTGTAGCATAAAAAAGAAGAACCGTACCTGTGTCGACGCACTGCATCGGTTGCGAAGTGAGCGTGTTCCAAAAGCGGATGCACCTGTCCGCGGTGCCGCCGCCCGAAGCCAGCAGTCCGTGCTGGTGGGGCGACCAGGCGATTGCTTTCACAGCCGCCACGTGCGACACATACGTCTGCACTGGCGACGACGAGTGCTGCAATACAAGATTATAATTAATGGATACTTTGATGAAATTAATTTAGGGACATTTTACGTGAAGCAGGCAGGCAAATCAGGACGGGAAGGAAATCGTTTTCACCTCAATGTCTGTCGTTCCACAACTGAGGGTGTATTACCAAACGTGTACGACTTGAGGACTTTCAAGAGCATACATATTCCTTAAAGGACGGCAACGCACTCGTGGCTTTGCAAGGGCTGAGCGCGTCCATGACGGAGGACTGCTTACCCTAGGTGAGGTTCCTGCTCGTTTGCCACTGTTTCCATATAAAAACAAGAAAAGTGAGGTTCTGAAATTGGGTCACATTCGGCGTAATATTACTTTACGTATGAATGTGTACTTTAAGTTTACCAGGTTGGATCACATTTATTTTACAAGTAAGGCTTTTAAAGAATCGTCGCAATTCTAATTAGAGCTATGAAAGTAGCTCTTCGATTTTGACTAATTTACAACAAAATATTAAACATGGCGACTCAGATACAAGATTACTTTATTCTTTATCTATAAACTAAAGTAGAAGAAGACTATGAGCGCATTTCAGACACTCACTTTTTTCCTGTCTGCTTCACGTAGCTCAATTTCTTAATAACGTCTATAAGTCTACCTTGAAGTGATAGGTATCGAATTCGAATTCCGGTCGGGAGAATTATAATTTATTCGGTCTGTAGGGGTTGACACAGGCCGAGTGATTGTCTTAATATTGCCACACCCGAGGTAAACCAATGTTGATGTACCAATTGGGCCGGCTCGTTCGAAGTCAATTCACGGACTTACAGATGACTCAGCGCGAAACGGTACTTGTACTGTGTTTCGCTGAGTTAGTGATGATATCGGAACCCCTTAACAATGCCGCAACGCGGACCGTGGCGCTGTTGAACATGGGCGGCAGTGTTCTCTTAACATATAGGACACCCACCTGGTCCGTTGTCCGCTACACCATAAAAAAATCTATCTCGTCCGGATAGATACCACGGGCTCACAATAGCATGAAGCAATACTTTAACGTATTTCCCTGAGTGGATACGGAATGTCTATGAAATTAAATATGTAGGCGATGGGAAATTCAGTCGCTTCACTAGTAAATAACAATTTGTAAACACAATCGGCCAGCGCTTATCAAAACACCGCAAAATGTCGTAAATTTCGTGTGACACCGTAAAACCGCAATCTGACACGCTATCAGACCAACAACACTCAACTGCTATATGGCATTTAATGTTATTTTTCATAAATATTTTACTGCCAAACCACAGGCTTTGAAAAGTAATTCAATAATTTGAGGTGCATCATCTTTATCGTTCAGGGGATAAGAAAAAATTAATGGTATAGCGGACAACGGAGCAGGTGGGACTTCTATATGGTAAGAGAACTCCACCGCCAACGGACTTGGTTGTGTTGCCGGTTTTTGACGGCCCTTAAGGGTCACAATTTAAAGGGCCTCCGAGATCCTTACTCAGCGAAACAGTAGAAGTACCGTTTCAAGTACAACTACCATTTCACACTGAGCATGTGGTATCACTTCGGACAAACTAACCAAATTAGTGCATCAGCAGAAGGTTTGGCATGGCTCTCCCATGGGATTGATTATTTTTATAATAAAAAACGTATAACATACAATTAAAACCAAAAACTTACCATAGACCAAACAAAGAGTTTATTGTCGTTACCACCGGATGCCAGCAGCTGGCCGTCCGGTGACCACTTCAAGCCACACACCTCTTGTCTATGCCCCTGCAGGATGCGTGACGATGTAGAATCTGCAATGCAATTTTGCATTACATTAAAAGTCTGTTTATTATACATACATGTACAAGGGAGTTTCTTGTGGAGAGAGAAAGCGTAATAATTTTGAGAGTCTCGTAGCTAAATGGTGTATATAAGTCTACCACGAGTTACCGGGTTCGAATCGCGCTCTGGACAATTATAATTTAATTTCTAATTACTTCGATCTCTGGAAGGGTTTGACAGTGGCAGGGCGAATGTCTTAATAACTGTCGCACTCATGGGAGAGCCACATCTGCTAATGCACTAATTGCGCCGGCTCATCAGAAATGATTCCACGGCCTCACAGAATACTTAGCGTGAACTGGTAGCTTTACTTGAAACGGTACTTCTACTGTGTTTCGTTTAATGACTGAGGATATCGGAGGCCCTAAAAATATCAAAACATATTGACATTGAAGACATAGCGATTAAATTTATTCTAAATCAGCTTTCTATGTCACACCAAGGCGATACATCTAATGTTTATTTGAATTCACCTATATTGGAAACCAAACTACGCCACGCAGAAGGCTTACCAATAAGAGTTGTGAAAAACATGTTTGAATTAATAATTTTAATATTACTCATTGTTCAATGTCTGCAATAAAAAATACTCGTTCGTTAGAGTGACGGAATCTTAAAGATATTGTTGCAAGTAAACCAATTGTTGACAGTGAGCGCGTCTAGCTATCTACGAATATGCACATATATGAAATATGCACAATAACAAAACAACCCAAACCACATGCATTACATGGCATTAATTAATTTAATTGATAACAATTTAAATACGTATTTCCAAATACTAAATTGGGATAAAACAATAACACATAGAATATTCCGTCAAATTTATACATATTCGTACAAATTTTATTCTCTACGTCCAGTCATTGTGACACAATTTATGCGGCCGACAACGCACCCGTCGTCTTGTAAGGGCGGAGTTGCGTTGCCAAAAATCATGTTTTCGAAATGTAATAAAACATAAAAATCAAACCAATTAGGTACTGATATTTAAAAATACTTTTAAATATAAAAATATATCGTTTTATGTATGGTATAGCGGACAACGGAGCAGGTGGATCTCTTATATGGTAAGAGAACACCGCCGCCCATAATCAACCACGTCAGAGTCCGTGCGTTTGGTTGTGTTGCCGGCTGCTTACACCACTTAAACGCCACTTTAAAGACCTCCGATACACAGCAAAACACAGACTAAGTACCGCTTCACATCGCGCGAGCCGGCCGAATAAGTGTATCAACACATGCTTCAGCATGTCTCTCCCACGGGTTTTCGCGTGGCTGTTTGAGATATGCTAGAAAAGGAATACTCACTTGGTGCTCTCGTGTCCCGCTGCCTGATGTGGCGATCCCGCGAGCCAGAGCTCAGCATGTCACCGTTCCAGGCCAAAGCGCCCACGCGCGCAACGTGACCTTGCAAGTTCGACACCTGAAAAAAAACATTACTATATAGGGGATAGCAGACAGGCGGATCTCCTTACGCCTCTTTATAAAGGATTCTGGTATCATCATCACTAAGAGAAATACAATACAAATACTAGTAAGCTGGTATGTGTATGGATGTGAGAACATTCCAACAAATTGAATAAATTATATATTTAATTCAGACAGACACACTATAGGTTAGCTGCGCTCAAATAATATTGGTAGCTAACCCAACACTTAGTTATAAGTTTTGCTAAAAGCTTTATTTAGTGTTCTGTTTCGGCAGCACCTAATGCACTTTTTTATGAAATAAGGAAGACCATACGAGGCTCATTTAGGAAAAAAAATACTCAATCAATGCTGGGTTGCGAGTGCGTTGCCGGCCTTTAAGCGCTCTATTATGCCAAGTCCCAAAGACGTGCTAGTTTCGAAATACCTCTGAAGGCTGGTTCAATATACAGTTGTGGCACGACAAATATTTAATATGGGTGCCATATAACGTTTACCTGATCTCAAATTGCCAAATTTGATAATTTTTATAATAAATATATATTTTATTTCTTTCTTTTTAATTCTTATAATTTATCGAAACACATGTACATGTTAGTTAATGAGCACGATTTTAACGTGTTTTCTCTACTTCTAAATTTTGTTACCTGAGCCCTAATAACCAAAGTAGGAGCTACACTACCATCTTCGTCTCTACTTAATACCTCGTGTCTCCATAAGTAAGAGCCTTTATCAGCTAGATCTGAAACGCTAACCAGCAGCGGAAAAGCCATGCACATCGTTAGTAATTGGCATAAAACGTTGACAAGTTCACTGAACTACTTTGTATAATAATACCGAATTGCATTGTCTATGTTAACGCCGAACTGGTTCCAATCTAGTTTTAGCTATGATTGAATGCAATAAAACTATATTAATTAAATCACACCTGACGCTAAGTGGCACTCGGATACTAGGCGAAGTGATAATCTTACAAATCGACTTCGGATTGAATTTCAGGCCTCAACGTCTATAACGCGATCATATCATAAATTGACCTTCAAGCTTTAAAAGGGTAATCGAATCACATCGATTTCTGTCGTTCCACAAATTTTTTAAGATATTTTGTGCCGCGCACCACCACCGTGGAATCAGCTACCTGCAGAGGAATTAACAAACCAATACGACTTGTCATCTTTAAAAAAGCACTTTAAAGGCCGGCAACGAACCCGTGGCTTTTCAAGGGCTAGGACCAGGGGCGGAGAACCATTTATCCTAGATGAGCCTTCTACACCGTTTAGATAAAAAAATATCTGTTTAACTTACCTCTTTATTAACGGCTACATCCCAAACGCTTATGTTGCCCTTCTGAGTGCCGACAGCAACGTGGTGGCCTCGCTCGCTCCACGCCACTGACGTGACGGTGTTCCCGTCGGATGAATAGTCGCACAGCCGTGTCACCTGCGAGGAAAATTCATATACTTATATATTATTATATCTTATACTTATATCTTAATTCAGATTTTATTCTACCACCCGTGGGAGAGCCAAGCATATGCGGGCGCACCAATTGGACCGGGCTCGTCCGAAATGATACCATGGAGCATGGGTTCACAGAATACTAAGCGTGAAGTAGTAGTTGCACTTGAAACGGTATCTCTACTGTGTTTCGCTTAGTGAGCGAGGATATCGGCGACCCTTAAAAATGATGCTAAAGCGGTGTAAAAATCTGACTACATAACCAATGCGCGGACTATAGCGCGGTTGGTGATGGGCGGCGGTGTTCTCTTACCATATAGGAGACCCACCTACTCCGGTATAACACAAAAAAAATCGCCGTAAAAGAGCCTCGTAGCTCGTAGTTAAGTCTATCACTAGAAAGAAAAAATATTCTTGCAAGGCATGTTTGCATTAAATACATGCTTTCTTGCAAATAAATATATTATTATTATTGTGAGACGCATTGAATAAAATATATGACTCTCTTTCAGTACTGCGAAAACTATCTATAGCAAAAATATGAAAATATGACCAATTCACACTGGTTCCATTTTATTTACCTAAACGACGACGAAATAGTAGTGCAGAGCCAAAAAAAGTGTCATTACCTTCTTCTTTAAGATCAGTTAAAAGCGTCTGTGCTTCTAATTTGCATACTCTACAAGCCACATATAAAAAAGTTTCTATGCGTTTGTCTGGCCGATGAATCGCAGACGAAATGGTGGTGCGAAACCAGATTCACGCGTCTGGATGACGAGATGTGCCGTTAATTTGCAATTTTTCGCTATGTCTAGACTGGAAGTGAGTGGTGACTAGCATCACTTGTTATTATTACCAAAAGTATTATCGAACCGGCTCAAAAACATTCAAAATTATTCATCTATACACAAAAATCAACAGAATTGAATATTTTATCATTTTAATGGTAATAGATCAATGCCGCCCGTGGACAAACGAATTTATAATTTGATTTTTTATATATTATTCGTTCTTTGGGAGGGCTTGGCAGTGGCCTGCCGAGTGTTTCAACACTGGTCCACCCGTGAGAGAGCTATGCTATATGCTGACGCACTAATTGAGCCGGCGCGTTCGTAGCGATACCACGGGCTCGTCGAACACTCAGCGTGAAACGGTTCTTGTACCTACTCTGTTTTGCTGAATGAGTGAGGATATCAAGACTCTTGATATTATGCAGTTTAAGCTGTGTAAAAAGCCGGCATCACAACCAAAGCGCGTACTTTAGCGCGGTTGTCCAAACGTGGCTGTTTTCTTTTACTATGTAGGAGGCCCACTTGCTCCGTTGTCCGCTATACCATAAAAATCCGTGCTTTGGGTTGCTAGCATTTTACACCATTAAAGCATTATAGTTTAGTCGAACTCTGGTATCCTCACTCACTTAGCGAAACACGCTTCAATTGTTACGCTGTTATTCTGTAAGCCCTTGATCATCACTCCAGACGAGCCGGCTCAATGAGTACGACAGCATTCGGCTCAGAAAAGTCTACCAATGGTAAAACAGATGTTGAGACATTTGCCCGGCCCTTATCATGCCCTTTCAAGGACCGAATTAACAAATTGAATTTACCGACCGCTCGGCACTCGCAAACAATCTTGAACATCTAGTTGAAACTAAAAGCCGACAATGGCACGAGTAAAAGGACGAAGAGCTTTGAACGCAGCTAGGGCCGGAGCCGTAACTCGTTGGTATCTCGTTCGGTAGCCCTTACGCGCTGACAAGTGTGGAGGTGGACGAGTTTAATATTGTGGGTAGTTAGATTCAGGCCGGTGAACTTTTAGCGTAGGAGCTGGTGATTTTTTGAACGTGACTCTATTCAACTTTCTGAATCGTGACTCTATTCTATCGTAGGCAACACTATTGGAATATATTGCCTAAAACATTTTGATGTCGCGATTTCTGTAGCCAAACTTAATAATCTCATTATATGAAAAGTTTAATCCATTTTTTTATATTACACAAATTGTAAATTTTAATTTATCAACGAGAAACTCCCTGTTTTTTAATAACGGTGTTAGTGGTTTATTAAATTATATGGAAAATCGTTTGCCGGGATCCACTAGTATAGGATAATGAAAACATTTAACGCAATCATAGAGTTAAATAAAAACTCATAGAGGTTCAGATATACCTCTAAAAGCAGCTGATTCATCTCATAAACATTGCATTATACCAAAACCACAACATATACAAAGACAAGTTAGTCAATAAAGCCTAGTTTTCCAAGATTTCTAAGACGCAATAGCTCCTAAACTACAGTGCATAACATAACGTTGCATAACTTATATTCATGGCTGCTATCGTGCTAGAAGGATCTACATTCTAGGCAATTAACTAACCATTGCAAAGCTAGACTATAGACTAGATTTATAAAGTCGATTCGATTAAAAGTTTTATTAATATATGTACAGTTAAATTATAATTTATATAACTGTCCGTATATGTCGCTAAAACTAAAGATTTGATTTATTTTGAGCTTGAAATATGGAATTTTTAGGTTTGAATGGACAAACGGAAAGACTAAAAAAAATAGTAATTATTTTATAGTGTAGTGGACAACTAAGCAGATGGCTCTCCTATGTGGTAAGAGAACACCGCCGCCAGTGACAACCACGCCACAGTCCACGCATTTCAAAACTATTCTATATCGTGAAACATTTGAGATGCATAATCTCTTTCGTATGTATACGAATATTTTTCTGTTTCAAAAGGTAAAACAAATGTAAAAAGAATCAAATAAATGTCTGTTTTACACAAATATTAGTAATATAAAATTAACTGGGATCTCTTTATAAGAACCAGAAAGAGCCACATAGATTTAAAGAGATTAATTTATGAAGATGAGTAGATTGAGATATGCAAAACACTCACATTTATGTGTAAACACCACCCGTAATTACATAAAGTGAAAACATTGCTTTCTATTGACATTCGAGTTAAACGTAAAATATGTTACCAATAAATCAATGAAATGAATCCCGCTTACTCATACACTTAGCTTAATATTCTGTCTTAGCAATAATAAATCGGCGACAGCGACAAATCTCTTTCCAGACATTGGATTGTCTACGTAACAATAATTATGAGACTAATAAAATATGTTCCTGTTTAAATTCCATGGAAGAACCATGCTGAGGCATATGCTGACTCACTAATTGAGTGAGGATATCGGGGGACCTTGAAAACAAAGCTTAAGGGGCGTAAAAATCCGGTGGCACAGCAAACGCGGACTGTGGCGCTGTTGGTGATGGGCGGAGGTGTTCTCTTACCATGTGATACCCACCAGCTCCGTTCTACGCTAAACCATAAATCAGAGCACCGCCATTGAACGCGCTCATTTAGAATTCAAATGAAAAAGGGCTCCCTCGCGAGTCTAGAGCGACATTAGCATTTGAACCGGAGGTCATCACGCCTAGTCCGGGCTCGCGATGCGCGGTGGTCAGTGCCCCTAATCAAGAATGCAGGTTGGCACAGGAAACTCTCTTTATACTATTAACCTTGCAGGTTTTTTGACAGTCTGACCTAGCTGACGTCACTTCGTCCCCGCGGCGACACGTTTGAGCGCCTTGTACTGTGTCAATATTCCTATCATTTAACTGAATGATACTTGAAGAACACACGTAACATAAACATACATTATATACAAAGAAGAAATGAGTATGATAAAAATAATCAAATAGAAAGCCAGATCGTTAGGTAAAGCTTTTATTTTTTAAAGGGCTATCTACTGCCGGTCATATGGCCTTGATGCCTTAACTTTTAGCCGCGACTAACGCAAGGTCGCCTCCTGCGAGACATGAACCTCGGCTTGGACCGTTGCGGCGTCATGGACCTGAGCAGCCGCTTGAAAGCTCACCTGGGGGGAGGGGGATCTGATACAGCCTATATATCAAACTCCATTGAAACGACTCTATTGATTTTATGTGAATAATGTGTACTGTAATCGAGTAGGTCTGTGAATCGGTCAACATCTATATACCTTTAACTGATAAGGGTTGACAATCCCAAACAATTTTTTATTTTTTCTGATTCAGAATCGCAAGCTGCATACAATCCTAAATTTTAAATATTTTTTATAATAATTAAAATATATTGCATTATAAATTTAACTTTGAGAGCCTCGTAGCTAAGTGGTTTAATAAGTCTACCATGAAGCGAGAGGTATCGGGTTCGAGACCCCGTCCGGACATTTATAAATTATAATTTATTCAGTCTCTGGCAGGGCTTGATAGTGGCCGGCCGAGTATCTTAATAATGTCGCACGCACGTGGGAGAGACATGTTGAAGCATATGCTGACGTACTAATTGGGCCGGCTTGTCCGAAGTGATACCACGGGCTCACAGGATACTCAACGTGAAATGGTAATTGTACTTGAAACGATGCTTCTACTTTCGCTGAGTAAGTGATGATATCGGAGACCTTTAAAAATGGCGATTAAGTGGCGTAAAAATCCGGCAACATGACCAATGCGCGGACTGTGGCTCGTTTGTCCAAGGACGTCGGTGGTGTCGGTGTCATCCAGAAGACGCGACTGCTCCGTTGTCCGCTATACCATAAAAATTCAAAAAAACTACATTTGTATTTGATGTAATTAGGTTACACAAATTTGTACAATAATAACTCTTCTTAAATCAGCCCAAAGCTACACTAGTAAATAATAACCAATATATGAAAAGAAGAAATTGTTGAAACTTTTGAAATATCAAAGTTGAACGAATCGTCTAAAACAAAACATAAATAACACTAATTGAATTCTTATTATGCGCAAGCGACGAAATTACGTAACAGATTGTGAAACACGATTGTGAGCAAAAAACCGAGTCTCATGTTTGCGAGGGCTTTGTCCTGCATTATCATTGCACCGACTAGTTTTCGGGGTTCTCCGCTCATACCTGGAGATTCATATTCATGTGGAGGGAGGATATCGGAGGCCCGTAAGCGCTTAAGCGGCATTAAGAGCCGGCAACATAACCCATACGGAATGTGGCGCTCTTGCCATATAGGAGACCCACCTGCTCGGTTGTCTTCTATAAAATAAAAAAAAAACTAAAATTGGATTGGAGAAAATACCCGCGGTGCAGATTGTTGCCGTTTCTTCTGTAATGTAACGATAGAAAATGAGCAGAGGCTCACCTTGGGGAAGCGTTCCTCCGCCCATGGACACCTATAGCCCTTGCAGAGCCACGGGAGGGTAAACTTAGCCGAAAGTAATTTTTTTTGTCTACATGTTTTGTAAATAGATCATAAAACTAATTACGATCACTATCAAGTCATTATCAAATCCTATGATTTTATATAATAAAGCATATTATATAAAAGTCGTGAAAGTGATAATATAAATGTTCACTAAATTGAATTTATACTAGTATATATAATTTTTAGTCTACATAATGGCAAGAGATCACCGCTGCCCATGGCCAACCGCAACAACATCGAACAGGTGTTAGTTTATAAAAATAAACAACCACAACACGGAACCCGTAAAGCAAACATGGCTCTGTGAGAGACACAGATAATCCGGCGAGCAAAAAAAGCGTATGCACGCCTCGAGTCGCAAACTAGACGGATTTTATTGCTTTTTATGCGATGCCAAATATGCCACGCCATTGTCGATTCCGTGAATTGAGATTTATTTGTCGAAACCCCGCGACAGACGAACGGATCTTCGCGAACTCCGAACTACGGAGATAGGAGTTAATCCGATTAAGTCTATCTGCTTGGTTTAAATCTACACTAATATTTTAAAGAGGTAAAGTTTGTATGTAAGGTCGCGTTGAACGCGTGTTATCTCTGCATCTACTGAACGGATTTTGAAAGCTCTTTCGCCAATAGAAAGCTATGTTATTTGGGAGCAAGATAGTATATTAACTTAAAAGGGCTTTCTTATAATAGTATTTACAAAGAAGTCGAAGAAAAACGGTCAAAAGATAATATTTCTTACGAATGCTGCCTTAAATGAGTTGTGACGAAAAGTTTAGAGTTCAATAATGTCTATAAAAAAAACTACGACAGAATTTATACATATAGCTTGTATAATTTATACGGCAAAATAGACTTATACAATTTATATATAATTAATAAAAACATATTTATTTTTTTACACTACGGTCGTGCTACAACGTAAAATAGTTCTTAAGCAACCATGCTGTTTGGGAATAGAAAGTTAATAGCTCCATTTGGAAATGATGTGATGAGGTCTTGATATGCTCCGGATGAGCCGACCCGATAAATGCGTCAGCATGGCTCTCCCATGGGTAAGACGGCGTGCGTCTCATTCAACGGCCAGACAAATTTAAAAATTAAATGATATACCTTTAAACCAGGGATCGTACCCGGTATCCATAATGTCACGTTGGCATGCAAGACCGCTCGGCCACGTGGCTCTCAAAGCAATAAGCCCGAAGGTCGCCGGTTCGATCCCCTCATGGGCCAATGACATTTTTATTTTCCTAAACAGCGCATAGATTGCGACCCATACTTTTTAATCGATATTTTTTACACAACGCTCCGCATCATATCGCCTTCCCTCTGATTTCATTAAAATTCGTTCATTGCGTATTTCCCTTACCGAGTTATTTACTTACGAAAAAAAAACTGAAATGTAAACAAGAAGAATATTGTAATTGCCGGTCTAATTTCTGCAAACTATTCCAGTATACTCACGCAATTAGTGAAACAGCCAAGTTTTTTATGTAGGTCTCCTATATGGTAAGAGAATACCATTGCCCATGGATAACCGCGCTATAGTCTGCGCATTGATTGTGTTACCGGCTTTTTACGCCGCCTAAGCAGCATTTTTAAGAGCCTCCGATATCCTCCTCACTCATTCAGCAAAACACAGTAGAGGAACCGTTTCAAGTACAACTACTATTTCACGCTGAGTATGCCCGTGGTATCTCTTCGGACGAGCAGTATAAGACGTATAAGAGGAAAACAAGCATTTAGATATACTTTAAGCAGATTAATCTTACTAAATTGTGGAAACACTAATATTTACTATCTACATACTCATAATACCTTGATATTTGTATAAAGTTGATCAAAACTTACGGCACATTTATATTTCACATAAACAGTTTGTATTGGCAAAACAAATTGTGATATTTGGTATATTCCATTACTTCTCATTCATACTTATCACCTGAACTGTCATTTCAAGATCAAAATAAACCAAATATTGGCGCAGCCATTCTCGATTTAGCGAGATGAACCAACACGCAAAACATTTTATTTATAGGTAGTTACATAGCTTATAACATTTAAGAAATACATGTACCACAAACATTGTTTCAGCGTGAAACGGTATTTGTACTGCATCGCTGAGTGATTATATAGGAGGGCTTTGAAATTACACCGCTTAAGCAGGGTAAAAAGCCGGCAAAACGCCAAAGCGCGTTTTGTGGCGCGGTTCTCCATGGACGGCGGTGTTGACTTACCATATAGGAGACCCACCTGCTCCGTAGTCCGCTATACAGTAAAAAATACGCAACAAAAGCAATAACAAAACACAGCGGAGTCAGCAGTTTCAGAACACTTACTTGACTCGTGCACGCACTCCAGAGATACACGCAGCTGCCTAAACCGACGCTGAGTACGTTCTGGGCCGACCAGTCTACCAGATTTAGGTAGAAGTCGTCTTGGAGGTCGGGGGCATCCAGCACCTGATTCGAACGTTTCATTCATTTTTTTTATTGAAAACGGAGTCAAACGAGCAGCAGGCTCGGCTAGGATACGCGATCTTCCCCCATGGGCACCTCCAGGGCTTGCAGAGCCGAGGTATTACTAGCCTTTTTTTTTAAGATAGCCAAGTCGTATGGGTTTGGAAATACCTCTGCATATATATTGTTTGTTACGTGAATCAAATAAAATTTTAGAGATACACTCTCATTGATATAATATTTTTTTTTTATAGATATGAAGAAATAATTAAAGCATTTCTTTATTTTCATGCAGTACAATGTAACAAATATGGCAGCTTGATGTTTCACTGCTAATGACAGTGTTTTTAAATTAAATTATACGAATTGGTAAAGTGAATTCCATAGATTATTTTCAATTTCAAATTAATATTCTTATATAACATCCATATAGATATATTATATAGAGTTGTATCATTTGTTATCCTTTTTACTAAATTGGAATAAAATTATGAAATACTTACTTTGAAGGGTATCCGGGAAATCTTTCTGGTCGCCTTACGCGGCGAGCGAAGCAGCTTCTGCGACTTCGCCGACACGGGTGACAGACTGAATGGCGATGGATCTATGTTCTCCTGAAAAATAAAAAACTTAATAAGTTATTTATATTAGATTAAAAAAGATCTTTTTTATATCTAACAGTAATGGATTTCTCTTGCAAAGTATACGTAAGATAGAAACAATTTCGATGCAATTTTAAATCCTTATTTTTCAAAATGCATTAAGTTTACATTACATTTAACTATGTGTGTACTCTGTAGTTTCTCAAGTTGTTTAAAAAGACTGTCTCGTTTTTGCGTGACAAACAAGAGGGTAGGTAATAGATAAGCATATTATACAGGTTAATAGATAAATACAAATTAAAAATATTTTTACTAACTAAACGCTTTCAGTATATAGAAACTTTTCAAACATATTTTTCTTTGTAGGAATCAAATCAAACATCTTTGTTCACATAGAATCTGAGAACCAACAAAAATTTAATTTAGCACTATTTTACCAGAAACCAGTAACTTTCCGTAAAGCATACTGCAACTACGTAAAAAAACACAGAAGCATTTGTCCGCGGCACTGACTACGAACGAATAAAAACACATTTAAGCGGTGATAAAATTTTATAACACCAGGTTCTAGACATAATAGAAATACTAATCGGAGTAGAAAAATTAACAAATTCAAGACGGACGTATGCAAAAAGCGTGCCCACACCGCATTCGCAAGTCAATCAAAGGCAGACGAGCAAAAATAACGTATAAATCAATTTCGTTGGTGGAATTTAAAAGCTTTTTTTGCTCACACCGATAAATGGTATTAAACAGTAAATTAATTATAGTACACTCTTGTATAATCATTATTTTATATTATACATTCAATTGTAACACGAAATCCAATTTAAATATAATTAAAGTTTTTTATGTAATAATCGGAAGGCAAACGAGCAGGAAGCTCAGCTAGGATAAGCCTCCGCCCACGGACACCCCCATCCTCTACTGGGCTATGGGTGCATTGTCGGCCTTTCAGGGATACAAGTAATATTAGATACAACTAAACACCAGGCATTTGTTGGGACTTACAAAACCGAAAATATAAATCACATTAAAAAATAAGGTACGAACGTTAAATTCTCATTCCCATGTCTTTTTCTCAAAGTCGCTCGTGTCAAAATCAAAGTCGTGAGACGTGTCGCTTCAGAGAATCGCATAGCGTTCCAAATAAATGCGAAACAATAGGACAGCTTATTGCAACTTGATTACGGCCATCAGTGCTAAGTATTCAATTCGTAAATGACCAAAAAGACATATGACCCCCTCCGGTGATTTAGGAAACACTAATGGTGCAAAAACTTTTGACAAATTGAACGATCTTTCTAACACGACTTATGACTACTTCGACCAAGTAGCGCACTCTAGATGCTACTAAAAAAAGAAATACTATGATTCAGGCTGTATTTAAATAAATCTTTTTACACAGCTTAAGCTGTGAGTTAAACTTTTTATGAAAACGGAGGCAAACGAGCAGGACACCGCCCATGGACATCCCCAAGCCTTGGCCTTGCTGGGCCACGCTTTTTCGGTCTTCAGCCGATCTACGGCATAACAAATTAGGCTTCAGAGGCACAAATGGGTAAATAGCGTACCTATAATATCTGAAGCGTGACAGCGTCCTTGAACAGTTCGCCTACCCCGCGACTCTAGTACCATGCCAAAAGAAATTAACTCATTTTAACACGTTTCTTAACAAGATTTTTTTGTTGATTTTTTCAAATCGACTACTTATGTTAACTTTTGTATTAGCAGATATTTTCTTTATAGCCGCATCCTACCTTGTCTTAAATGTATTACACAACAAAATTGTTTATTGTTTTATGAAACATCTTCAATATAATATGCTTAAGTAACACACAACTAGATGACGCTGTCTGTTGTGACCACACTCGAGAAACGAAACCCGCCATGTATGTGCAGATTGAGAAATTAAATAAAATATTTTTATTCAACATAAATAGAAAATTCAGCTCGTTTAACGTCAAAATCACGTCTACCACCTGCTTCCGGCTAAGCCCACTGAGAAGAACCGGCGAAATAAACTCAGTGGGTGAAATTTATACGTTAATGGAATTTAGATAAATATACTTTAAATATTTCTTTGATTTCAAAGGAACGATATGGATGAAATTTTATATTCTGCCTCGATGTTCGAAGATGAAATTGTATTTATAAATCATACGAAATTTTTGTTAATATCTATCTTCCCCGTAAATAGTAGAAA
Organism: Delias oraia; assembly: GCA_018230265.1. Taxonomy (NCBI): domain Eukaryota; kingdom Metazoa; phylum Arthropoda; class Insecta; order Lepidoptera; family Pieridae; genus Delias; species Delias oraia. Next base: position 18,289 of record DWCF01000170.1, on the reverse strand, counting down.
TATATACATGTAGTCTTTAATTTCGCCTGTGTCAAGACTTGTATAAAGTGCAAAAAGTGCACAATCCAAGTTACCTGCGGTTTTGCGGCCATGAACCCGTGCTAAGCTCTAATCTAGATATTCGTGGGACCGCGGGTTGCCATCTCGGAATGAGCAGACGCTCGGGTTTTTTATTATACAGCGGAAATCGCAACAAGTTTTCTATGTGTTTGTGTTGTCGGCTTTTAAAAAACTCGCCCATCCACTGTCAAGCTTTTCCAAACACCAAATAAAATATACATTTTTATACAGACTGGCGTTCGAACTCGGTACCCCTGCCTTCACGGTAACTTACAAAGACTACTTGGCTATGAGGCTTTCCGATGAGTCTTAATACTGACTATCAGATTGTAATTTCTGCCTACAAATAAAATTAAGCTAATATTCAGACAAATTCTATCCGAATATGTCTATAAAAGGAAAAATACTTTCTTCAACATCAAATACAAGCCCATATCACTCAAATAAAAGGACCCAGGCGACATCTACACACGACAGAACACGGTGCAAGCGCACTCACAATAAATATCATTGATAAAGGAGTGATTTTATTATAATCCTAAAATCCTACAACCGTTATAACGGCACAATTGTTGTCATGAAAAATAACGACTTTAGGTAATATTATGTCCCAGTTAGCGAATCATTTTTATAGCAATTGTACATCATTATATTTCATTGTATCATCATCAGCTTATTGAAGTCCACTACTGGACATGGGCCTCCCACAAAGACGCGCACCTCTTGCGATCTTGAGCGATCTAGATCCAGCGGTTGCCGGCGACATTAATGAAATCGTCTTTCCATAGTATGGTAATATAAACATAGTATTGTAAATAATATGGTAGACTGATTTTGACGTCCAACGAGCTAAATTTTAGTATTTATGTTGAATAAAAATACTTCATTTCAATTAGTCGCGTGGCGTAACGTCCCACTCCGCGTTCCCCGGTACGCGGTCGCCACTCGAGAACCTTTCTACCCCATCGGCTATCGAATCGTCGAGCGATGGTCAGCCCAATACCACATCAACTTACTTCCTACTACTTACTTTAATTATATAGCTAAGCTGTAAATAAATATCACCGCGAATCGCGCCTCCAAACCAGTTAGTTGCATACGCTTCAGAGGTGAGGCTGACGCTACGCAACGCACGATATGCACTCGATTTCGACCAGTTCACTGTGTCGTTGACTTCAGCTCAATGGCAACTAATTGATCGCTTTGCATACGGTGCACTCTCAATCTCGTGTACCGTTACCTTTACGCTCATAGGCGAAATTCGCTTTCGACTTCTTTTGCGCACACTACTAATGCTATAAACACGAAACTTTGTATGGATGAATGGATTTTTGTTACTCTTTCACGCCAAACCTGCCGAATAAATTTTATTCAAACATTGAGGCAGAGTCCAAACTTTCATCGTTTTCATCTCGATGTTTGTCGTTCAGCAACTGAGCGTTTTTTAAAACATTGTGGCGCCCCACCATTCTGTGGAATCAGCTGTCGGCAGAGGTATTTACATATTCCTTAAAGGCCGACAAAGTAGCCGCGTCTCTGCAAGAGCTAGGAGTGTCTATGACCGGAGCACCGTTCGTTGTTTTTATTGTTTAAATTGGTCGAAATATAATAAGAAATCCATAGTCTATAGAGTAAGATAGTTTGAAATAAAGCTACTAATCTAATGAACAGTTATATATATATATATATATATATATATAATTCCTCATTAATAACTCATTTGTCTTACGTTGTGGTTTTTAGGGAATGTTAGAGGTATTTCTTATAAAACGTCTACCTGGCTGCCGTGTCATTAGCATAATGCCTACATTGCACTTTGTCAACTTATTTTTCAAATTTAATTTGACCGCCATGACCGGAGTGATATAAGAGATTACCAGTGACTAAGTACTTGTTTTTTATGGTATAGCGAGTAACAAAAGAGGCGAGTCTTCTCTATGGTAAAAGATCGCCAGCGCTCATGGATAACCGCGGCGCTTTGCTTGTGTTGCAGACTTTTTACACCGCTTAAGCGAAATAATTTGTAATTTAACAGGCCTCCGATATCCTCACTCGCTCAACGAAACACCTAGTCCTAGTTAAGCCTCAGTTAAGTCTCCCACACCTTTTAAAATCGCGAATCTAAATAAGCACCGCGTTGCATTGTACTCTTAATTACCGTCATTTGAAACCGGCGCACCGCTACCGCGCTGTCACAAAGTGTCAAACGTTCTTTAACTGATGCTATCTGGACATATTGCAGCGTTCTGATGCGGAAATCGCCCGTTTCGAAGTACGTCAGAGTGAAAACAAGTGGAAGGACTCGTGAAAAATGTTTCATGACACACCTGATTTGATTCTGTTTCGAATTAACCGACATCGCAGGAAAGATACTACGTTTGTATGTAAAGAGGCATAGCTGCGAGTAAAGCTAAGCGCTATATTTCAGTTATATTTTTTGACGCCAACAACGCACACACTCACACATAAACTCAAATCAATGAGTATTTTATGATTGAGTAGTGTAAATATAATTGTATCCATCGCCAGTCTGTTTTATTCTTCTGAGTATATAATATTTCACTAAGGGATAAACTTTGTAAAGTTTATCACTATCAAATTTAGCATAGAACTACTTCTGAGCTTATTTTCTCATATAAAACGCCTTAAACCATATGACTCAGTCAGAAGCCAGCACGACCACAAATCTGTTATGCAATAATAGTTACAAACGATTTGGTCTACTAATGGCGATTTGATTATCCGAATTATGCTTTTTGCTCACAAAAATTGGCCACTTTCAACATAAGACAGCAAGAAATCCGTGATTTTTTTTTATAAAGAAAATTACTCAGCTAGAGTTTCTTACGTTTGAAAGACGTTTAAGCTGTTTGAAGAAACGTTACAGCCAAATGGGCGCTTTTATGACCGTGTGAACAATTGTTGTGACATTTAAAAAAAAATGTTAACATGTATGTGTGTGGGTGCGCGTGTGTGCTAAAACTGCAATACCAATTTAACACATTCAAACACCTTACTAATAAACTTTACTAAAATCAACCCTTAAGTATCTTTTTCGTTTTATAACAACAGAAGCACTTAAGCAAGAGAGGAACAGAATATATATCGAACTTGCGTTGTGTTGTAGGCTTTTTTCGCCGTAAAAGCGGTTAATTGTTAAACTCACTCGCTCAATGAAACGATGTTTCACGATGGATTTATATGAGCCCGTGGTATCACTCCGGACGAGCAGGCTCAACTAGTGCGTACGCATATCAGCAGTGATTGTAAATTTGTAAGGATCTGTCTGACATTGTAAGAGAGAAATCCCATCTCCGTCGGCGTGCGATTGCAGTGGCGATGCTTCACAATTGCCCATTTCCTCAACACATAAAATCCCGATTCGTAACAAATAGACAAACGAACCTATACAATGGATCACACAATGGCGCATTGTTATCATAGATTATGATGTATCATTGATGACGGGATGGCCAAACGAGATAAAAAAAAGTATGTATAAAAGAAAAATATAATGTGTCGTACCTACTATAAATTGGAAGAATTCTTGAACTAAACAATAGCTTCGATTTTTATACCTATTCCTAATACGAAAATACAAAAAATTGTAAGATCAGCAAGTTACAAAAGTACAGAATAAAGTTTCTTATATTTTTCTATAAACAAAACGACCTATCCGTTTAAGATGCCCCAGACAACAAAATGTAGGTATGTATAAATTCTGTCTATGCTGTCAATTTTAACACAAAAAGTTGCATAATATAAACTTACGTAGGCAAAATTAAAATTAACATATTTTTTGTAGGTACTATTCCGAGATTCTGCATTTTTATGTTCATACAGCCAACGCTTGAACGAAGACTATTAAAATTTGATGACTTTTTTAAGACAGCCCGTGTAAACCTAGTAAATAAAAGTTCATTTTCAAAATATCTTAAATATGTTCAAAGATATTATAAATAAAGTAAAGCCAATTTCATAATTAATACTAATCGTAGATCGCCGCCCATGGTCAATCAGGCTAGTTTCGTTATCGGCTATTACGCCGCTTCATCAACAAGCGAAACACGAAAGTTTTAACAGTGGCAGAGCTATGCTGAAGCACTATTTGGGTAGGTTCGTATGAAACGATACCACTGGCTCACAAAACACCAGCGTGAAATAGTACTTGTACTGTTTTCTATGAGTGAGTGAGGGCATGAGGCTCTTGAAATTACACCGCTAAAAAGCCGGAAACACAAACAACGCGTAAAGAGCGGCGGTGATACCATAGAGGAGACCCGCCTGCTACGTTGCCCGATACATACAAAAAACAACCTCTATTGCATTTGGTAATCTAAATAATTCACGCGTTTCAATTTATCTGTGGGAGAGTCATGCTGAAGCATATGTGGACGCATTGATTGAGCAGGCTCGTCCGAAGTGATACCACGGGCTCACAGAATACTCAACGTGAAACGGTGCTTGTGCTGTGTTTCGCTGAGTGAGTGAGGATATCGGAGACCCTTAAAAATGCCGCTTAAGTGGCGTAAAAAGCCGGCAACACAACTAATTCGCGGACTGTGGTGCGGTTGTCCATGGGCGGCGGTGTTCTCTTACCATATTTGAGACCCAACAGATCCGTTGTCTGCTATACTATAAAAAAAATCACTGGTAAGGTAATATCCGGTTGTGGCGGTGGAATTAAACTTGAGAATAATAAGTTGACAAAGTGCAAGCCTGCCATTACGCTAATCACAGACAGAGGTGGCAAAGAGAAACCTCTAATACCACCCAAAACCACAACGCCAGAGTTCATCCACCCCGCACAGCAGACGCATAAAAAGCAAGAAATCAGTGACCAGATCCGAGATAAGAGATTGATTGGTACTACGCGTGAATTGTGTGACCTAGGCGAATATTTAAACGGGTCACGTTGAAAATATGCCACTGCACTATATCTCGGAGCGCACACGCGCACGGAATGAATACAAATTGTGAAAACAAGAGACTAATTTAAATTTTTATCATATAAGGAGCATGGGAGCAGACGGTCTTGCTTTATGGACAACCGCGCGTTGTGTAGTCGGCTCTTTACGCCACTTGAGCAGTGTAACTTCACGGGCCACCGACATACGCACTCACTCAGCGGTTTTTATTTATGTTACAGCGGACAACGGAGCGGATGGGCCTCCTATATGGTAAGAGAACACCGCCACCCATGCACACACGCGCTACAGTCCGCGTATTGATTATGTTGCCGGCTTTTTACGCTATTTTAGCGAAATTTTTAAAGAACTTCGACATCCTTACTCACTCAGCGAAACAGTAGAAAAACCGTTTCAAGTACAACTACCATTTCACGCTGAGTTTTTTGTGAGCCCGTGGCGTCGCTTCGGACGAGCCGGCTCAATTACTGCGTCAGCATATGCTTCAGCAAGGCTCTCCCACGGGTGCGACAGTGTTGAGACACTCGCCCGGCCACTGTAAAACCGTTCCAGAGACCGAATAAATTACAAATTAAAATATAATTGTCCGGACCGAGATTCGAACCGTTACCTCTTTCTTCGTGGTAGACGTATTAAACCAGTTAGCTACGAGGATCTCAAATATATTATACAGCAGCACATAGACACAAAGTCTTGAAAAAAAAGGTTTATTTAATTTTGTTTCGAGTAATCAAAAATTTTGTAAACCACTACTAATCCAAATAGGTATAGACCTCTCAAATCTATGACACATTTGCATACGCGATATTTGTCCACTGCTTTAACCTGTGTATTTTGTCAAAATTAGGACGATAATATTAACTGTTCACGGTAGGTACGAAGGATGTCGTAGATATATAATTGTTATATTCGGATAATTATGTTTCTTGAATGCCATTGTTGAATATCGATCGTATCTCATCGCACTTTGAATCGATGCTTGTGCTGTTTTGCGCAAATACAATTAATAATACTTATACGTCCCTTTGCTGACACGAGCTGTCAAAACTGTCATTTTAAAAGTAACAGCTAAACTTAAACATTCGTCATACATATTACTATCTCTAGTTCGTAGAGTAAACATAGTATAATTTAAAACATCCTTCCACTTCCCTTAATACGCAACTGTAAGGGTTTAGTTTCAATTATGCCGCTTGAGCGGCGTAATAAGCCGACAACACAACAAAAGGCACGATTGGTGATGGGCGGCAGTGTTCTCTTACCACATAGGAGACCCACCGGCTACGTTGTCCGCTGTACCGTAAAAAATAAATAAAACTTGATCAAAACAAACATATATAAAATATAAGTTATATAAACAATGTTAAACGAGCCGTCCTTTACAAGACTTCACCCGCATCGTACGCGACCGAGATTCAATTCGATCTGTCGACTTTAATTTAATTAAAGCCAATAATACGATCTGAAATCAATTGCAACAATTACCGTTCAGTGCGTTTCACTGCAAATCTCCATTGATAGCATAATTTCAAAGGACTTGATCAATCAAGGGAGAATCTGATTGGGAGCGCCGATAAACGCTCTTGTCGATGCCGGCTCCGCTAATTGACTCAACTGTGTAAATACAGCCTTAAAAAGCCTCGAATCCGAGCGGGCTTGTAAGCTACCGTGATGTCTAGTATAGCGGGTTCGATATTCGGTGTTAATTTTCATATTTATTTATTTTCTTTTCTTTTTCACCCGTGGGAGAGCCATGCTGAGGCATATGCGGAGGCACTAATTGGGCCGGCTCGTCCGAAGTTATCCACGGGCTCACAGAATACTCAGTGTGCAATAATAGTTGTACTTGAAAACGGTGCCTCGACTGTGTTTCGCTGAGTGATTGAGGATAACGGAGGCCCTTTAAAAATTCCGCTTAAGTGGCGTAAAAGCCAGCCAAACGCGGAATGTGGCGTGGTTCTCCACGGGACGCGGAGATCTCTTTCCGTTAAGGAATCCCGTCGGCTCCGTTGTCCGTTAAACTGAGCAAATATACTCAAAGAAGCATTAGGGCGGTGTGGGGCGGAGGGGCCTCTTGCGAAATTTTACGTATTGGTAGATATTTACACAAACAAAACAGTGGAGACACGATTGAGCACTCAAAATGCCATGTCAGCTGATGGCACAGAAGTCTTTTTGCCGCTACAACCGCTTTTGTTTATATCACGAACAACATTCCGCGTGCTTGTGAGCTTAGTGAGCCGTATATCCTCACTCACTCAGCGAAACGAGCTGGTCTAGTAGATTCTCGACTGGCTACTGCCAAGCATTTACAAAGACCGCATAAATTAAATTATACATTTTATTCAGACCGGAGATCGAACCCACTTCGATTTCCTGATTCACTCAGCGAAATACGCTGACATGCCATGCTGTTGGTTTATTGTTATGATTTACAGCTTTTTTTATCATAGTAGTACCTATAGTCAAAGAAATTTGAAAAAAAAAGATATATTAAATACATTAAAGATATTAGTATGCTATTAGATAGACTATATAGAAGGAATAAGAGAAATGCAGGTACTTGAAATGTTAATTTATGTAAATATTATAAACACATAAATACATTTGATTTTAAATTTGATGATCACTTAGTCAGTAGCAATATTCTAAAATTAAAAATGTACTCTTACTTACCTAAAATAACATGTTATTAATTTTTAAAACCATTTCCACGCCCAGACTGAATTGATTGAAGGTTTTCTAATAAAGAGCGAGAATAAACCAATCTTTAATTATATATTCAACACAAAATGGGCCGCCTCGTCCGAAGCGATACCACGGGCTCACAGAATGCTCACCGTGAAACTGTAATTGTACTGTATTTCGCAATGATTGTATATCGTTACTCAAATATTTATACATGACGTTTTTAATAAAATGGTTACTCATTTTCCGTCGTTCACTAAAGCCTGTCCTTGTATTTGTAGCTTCATCTATAGATTTACTTACAACTGGCGGCACTGGTAAAAAGTCCTTTAACGTCTTTCGTATAGAGAAACAAGAAATAAAAATCATTTATTTTCTCTCAAAAAATACAATTTATCCTTTAATTATTACATAAACAAATTACTAAAACATGGTAGAACCTGCGAAAGCTGGATTTGTTTTTTTTATGTTAAAGGTGGCAAACGAGCAGGAGGCTCGTCTAAGGTAAGCGGACCGCTGATTATGGACATCCCCAGCGCTTGCAGAGCCGCGGGTGCGTTGCCGGCCTTTAAGGAAAGTGTACGAGCTTTTCTTGAAGGTCCCCGCATCTTACTGTGAATGTAAGAGGGGAAAAAACCAATTCTTCCAACTTGCAACTCATCGTCTAGACGTTGAAAGCCTTAACAAATTACAATGCTTCATATTATTGCATCCGCAGTGTGGGTGTCGGCTTCGACAATACCTACATGTTTCGATAACACTAAATACAAACTCGAGTGCTTTTTATAAACAACTTTTTATTTTCCCACTCGCACAACAATGGGGGCAAACGAACGGTGCCTCATCTCCAAATATATTGTAATACACCCGAAAAGGATCTAGCATCTATAATAGGCATTCTGCGTGAGTCAATGATTTATAATAATAATCATTTGAATTTTTTATGGTAGGTATCTATAGAGGACAACGGCGAAGACTGCAGGGTCTTCTGTTTGGTTAGAGAACACCGCATCAAAATCCACGCTATGGTTGTGTTGCCGGCTTTAAATGCCTAATAAAACTTTTTGACGTCAACAAATCACGATCATTAGCTAATGCTTAAGAATCCTGTGATGGATAAATAAATAGCCTTAACCGTACAAAGCAACACAACACGGCGTATCAGATAATGCTAGTGGCACATGCGCCGCGATTGGCACGACCGAATAACAATCGCACCAGAGTTTTTGTACACACCACATAAAAACTATTTGGAGTAAACGACTTCCAGCGAACGAGGTCACAGATAGAATAGAAACTGGCAGCTGATATAAAAAACACAATTAACAGGCTATATAAGGCCGCGATGTCTTTGAAAATTAGAAGCAAAAGAATTGTTGGCAGTGCGTGACTGGGCACCAAAACGGTAGGACAATCTGAAGCGAGATCTAGATTGAACGAAAAAAAGTCGGCAGCCGAGTGCTGCGGTTTGTCGACTCTCGAAAACAAATTACGCTTAGAACTCACGAAGCGTTCTTTAGCCGCCCAAACCGTGGCGGCGGGCCCGCAGCCTTTGTACAATACAGATGTATTACACAGATATAGTAGACAGATGTAAAAAATTCAAGCACATTTCACAACGCGTTTTACGCCCGCGACCTATGCGATTGTTTGCAGCTCCAGCTGTACCGGCGGTCATCTTGCACCCGCGCGCTCTTTTTTTATGCTATAGCGGACAACGGAGCAGGTGTGTCTCCAATATGGTAAGAGATCACCGCCGCCCGCGCCACTGACCGCGCATTAGTTGTGCTGCCGGCATTTTATGCCGCTTAAGCCTTACACAATCGTGTAAGAGTCTCCGATATCCCCACTCACTCTGCGAAACAAAGTACCAGTTCACGCTGAGTTTTCTGTGAGCCCGTGGTATAACTTCGGACGAGCAGGCCCAATTTTGTGTCAGCATACGCTTCAGAATGGCTCTCCCACGGGTAAAAATTGCCATGTGGTTGGCGATCGACCGCAGTTGGTAGCGTCTTGCGATAAGCAACCGCAAAGTTTGCGTTTGCAGTTTTATTTACAAAATTCCGTTCCGTGATTTTTGAAAATAAAACTACATTCCGCCAACGTGGCGGGCGCTTATGAAAACCGCTCCGTGAGTACTTAGCATTACAAAGAGAAAGACTTGATACGAGAAGTGCATTCGCAGAAACGATACGCAAAACTACGAATCATCCCCTGCCAACGACCTCTGCTAGGCGAAGAAATCGCTACACGATCGGTAATTACAACGCTTCTATAACTAACCGACGCCACGTTTCGACCGCGTAAATTAATTTAAAGTGAAGCTCTCTTACTAATTTTGGCAATTTTTCCGCTCCGATTAGTCAAGAGTGATAAAGATAGATATTTTCATCATATAGAGGACTAAGGGGCAGGCATATGGCCTCATGGTATGACCATAAACAACCGCATCGTGAGTCACGCATCGGTTGTGTTGCCATCTTCTTACCCCACTCAATAGAACAAGTACAAGTACCCGGTGGTGGTGGTTTCACCGGCTGGCCTAATTAGTGCGTTAGGATGACACTTCCATGGATAAAACAAACAAAGCCTTGCAAGTAACGAATAAATTTACAAATCAATTATATTAAAAAATATCATAGCGAAACTAAGAAGCCCGCTAGACACCCACGGCTTAGCAGGAGTTGGGAGTGTGTGGTGAGTATCACTTATACTTGATGAACCTCTTCTTCGCTTGCCTCTCTATTTTTATTTAAAAAAACGACCACGAATCGAACCCGCTACCCGTGACTCTCTCAATAAACGCACCGTTCCAAACACGTCTATATCCACAGATTAGCGCAATCAACCAGCCAAACCATTCACCATTCAAAGCCGGCTACAAAAGTCGGCTTTGAAAAAGCACTCAATTCCATGCGACGCGATATAATTGCAGCCTTCCATATAATCGCTTATTGATGAGGCCTTCGCAGGCCGATATTGCTGTGATTTTTTGTTTCCCAATTCTATTAGCGAATGCTATTATTAGGATGACGTGCCTCGCAACACTTACCGTTTTTGCAAAACAACGTTCCGGTGATGCCGAATCGTACGAGATCAATTTCCTCTAGTGTGAATATAATCCATTTCTCATTGAATTAGCAACAACAATTAATCATAGCGTACAGCGTCGGATTAAGACGTTGCTATTTTGAACCTAGGCGAGAAAGAGGGGTGTTATAATTCTATTAATTACAACATTTCTTGCCACTTGGGTCTGGGAATGGGCAGCAAACAAACTCATCTATATTAATATTATATAATATATAGGTATTTAAAGAAAATCTATTTCTTTACTATAGCTGGATCCAGATCGCTCAAAATCGTAAATGCTGGGCGTCTTTGGGGGAGGCCTATGTCCAGCAGTGGACTCGATAGGCTGATGATCACAGCTGGCTGGTAAAGCAACGTATAAAATGTGACAAGCGTCATGGCGAATACAGATTTTTATTTGTTAAAATACATAAAACTATTAAGAAAATATTATTGAAGGGATTTTAAATTTAAATGATTTTCTTTAAATGTCTTTAAATGGTTTATATAATTTGTAAATAAATTCCATATTCTTAAATAAAATTTCTATTTCTGTACTTTATTTAATTTAAAATGCGTGAGAAAATTAGAAAAGAATCTTTATAACAATAATTAAAATATCATCACGGTCTTTTGCTATATATTTGTCCTCTGGTATCAATTCTAATCAATATAAATTACTTCATAGTAGCTAATATAAATAAATTACATCATTCAATACTGATTAAATATCTTTAAATACAGCTGTTGCAATTACTCGATTCGGACCTTCGATTCGAATGAAAACAATTTTTTTTTAAATAAATACATTAGAAAAATGTCGCGTAATCGCAACTCACTCAAGTAATTTAGTTTTTAAAATAAGTAAGAAATGTAATAATGCTCACAGAATGCTTAGCGCGAAACAATACTTGTACTGTTTCGCAGAGTGAGTGCGGATATCGAAGGCCCTTAAAAGTGCCGCTTAAACGCCGACTACACCAGCCATGCGCGGACTATAGCGCGGTTGTTCATGTACGATGGTTCTCTATGCCATATAGGAGACCCACCAGCTCTGTTGTCCGCTATAGAATACAATAAAAAGATTTATTTTTACAAATTAGCATTTACAAATAGATTAAACTTTATATATGCATGTATATAGTTAAGATTTACTTTGGAGGCTGCCAGCCTTTCTGTATTTTCAAAACAGGTGACATAATTCATACAGTACCTAATTCGTTTCCATTTGTATTAATTATGTGTTTTTGAGTATCCAATCTTGTGTATTTTATGGAAATAGACTATATGAATTAGAATAAGGTATATTTAACACATATATACGTATGTATGTATGTAAGCAATTTCAATTTGCAATAAGCTTATCACGGATCATTTTGCCAAGTGCCACGTCACGGATGGGTAGCCGACGCGTTGAGAATCACGGTCACGGCCGGACCTCTTTCCCAAAGCGATAAAAGCGCGAGGACCAATGAACCTCGAGTGTTTCAATCTCACGCGTCATTGAAATGCAAAGCCGCAAAATTTTTAACTAGGCAGCGTCTAGACTTCGGGCGTTGTAGCGTTCAAGGACCCGTGTAGGCATTGACATGATACCTGGCGTGTATCCGCGTCGCCTGCGCATCTCTCGTGAGCTCGCTTAATTACCATTGCGCACGATTTCAAAACAGGCGCTCAAACTCCGCGCTGACCGCTCTTATGTGCCTAGTACGGAGTGCTATCGGGTTCGATGCTTGGTGAATTTTCAATAATTTGTAACATTTTAAATGGTATAGCGGACAACGGAGCAGGTGGTTTTCTATGTTGTAAGAGAACACCACCGCCCATCACCAATCGCGCTGTAGTCCGCGCATTGGTTAAGTTGCCGGATGTTTACGCCGCTAAAGCGGCATTTTTAAGGGCCTCCGATATCCTCACTCCCTCGGCGAAACACAATAGAAATACCGTTTCTAATTCACGAACGAGCCCTCCCAATTAGTTCGACAGCATATAGGAAGACCCACCTGCTCCGTCGTCCACTATACCACAAAAAATACCAAACCAAACCAAACCGATATGCCACCGGTGGGTAGTATTTTAAAATTCAATAATCTCGTTCAAAACGTACACGTCGAATAAATTGACCCGCCAGCGATGCAATCAAACGCCAAAAGCCGATACTTTGTATTCAACGCGTGGGGACATTCGTAATCCGATGGGTGTTACCTAAACTTATCTAGAATTTCATGAATAGATTTAGTGCTTTTTATGATCTCTGCTATGGCGTGTTAGAGGCATCGCTGCCAATTCCCAGCTTGCGACTTAAACAATATTTCATTTCGTACATAGACGATTGCTTTACTTGTGCTTTTTCCGTGTTTTCCACTATTTCCCGATATAATTTTAGTGTCAGTGGTCCAAGAATCGCACTAGCAGCTGCTTGGACATTAACAATATTTTATTTTGTACATACACAGTCGTTGCTTTAATAAAACAGTGGCTTTTCATCGTTTCCCATTCTTTCAATTGTATTTGTATGTATACACCTGAGCGCAGGCTTATGTATCAATAATTTACCGTTGCGAAAACGAGACAACACTTTAAGAAGTTGCTTTTAGCAAACATATGCCATATTTAATTGAACAATGAACACAATTCGAATGTCAATGATAAAACAAATATTGATTTTAAGAGTGAGGTTCAATATTATTATTGCTCCGACCGGTATTCGAACCCGACACTTCTCGCTTCGTGGTAGGAAATCGGTTTACGATTTCACTTCATTTCATAACCATTGCAAAATACTAACACAAGTTTTATTACAATTAAAGCACATTGTCTTCTAAAAATAGAGCAACGTATAAAATGATAGGGGCAACCGACTCGAGACATAAACCTAGCCGAGTCTAAGACTAGGCTCTATAAATTTGCGGTTTCATCTGTTCAAAACAACGACGCATCTGAAGCACTAATGCTTTATTGCCTAGAACAATAAAACATCCACGAGGTACCATTTCAAAATACACCTTTTCACAAAAACGTTTGCAAATTAAATTAATTTTCTCTGCATTGTAGGGACACACAAAAATTTGCATATAATGCAGAGTAATAATGCAATCGGTTTATTAGAGAGAATTGTGCGGTCACATATACTTATTTTTTATCGTATAGCAGACAACGGAGCAGGTTACCTATATGGTAAGAGAACGCCGTCGTCTATAAACTAGTGTTGCCCAAATTCAGACGCAAGTCTTGCTGTTAGTCTTGCAAATGCAAGACCAAGACTAACCCTGCAAGACTATTGCGTCTTGCAGGACTTGCATAGTACAAGTACCGTTTCACGCTAGTATTCTGTGAGCCCGTGGTATTACTTCGGACGAGCCGGCCTCAATTAGTGCGTCAGCATGGCTCCGTTAGAGATCTGCATATAATATGACGACGCACATAATAAATGACGTAAAGAACATGTCGATACACCATAAAACGACCTATCACCCCAGCGCCATCTCTCAAGGCGAGGTGAGCTCGCTGACAGCTTGCAGCCGAATCGTGAGCCGATAAAGCGCTGACTGACAAGCTGCTAATGCATGCAAATGGATGGAGCATGATCTGCCATCTTAAATTGATCGTAATTGTCAATGTAATTAAATCACGAATTAATATTCAGATGAAAATAATAGATCTTCCACAGCTGAGTGTTTTTAATCCATTATGTGTCAAGCACCACCAATCTGTGTAATCAGGAAGCTTCATACTCAAGAGCTGGAGATGCGGTTCGTTGTCGGCCTTTTAGATATAGTTACGTTCTTTTATGCGTCAAAATGCCTTAAAAACGCTCAGTTTAAAAAACACCGAGATAATACTGATGAAACAATATATTCTGCCTCGATGTTTGAAAATGAAAATCTGCTGCAGATATTAATCCAAATAGCTACTCAGAACATTTCCTGTGATAAATGAGATAGAAGATGCTTGAGGTCAGCAACATCTACGCAACGCCAGAGTCAAACAAGGAATTAATATTATATTTATTATTTAATATTAATTTAATACAAATCAAAGATTCTGATCTGGGACGATAACAAGATAAAATACATAAGAATCTAGGTGGTGATATGTGAAACAAATATCTCTTTGCTTCTACAAGTCTGTCCAAGGCCGAAGTACCGGCTATCCTAGGTGAGCTCCTCGCACTCCTCACGCTCGATTTGCCACCGTTTCCATATTTATAGTTCTCCATGACTTCGAATATTAAGCTCCGGTAATTGGAAATAGCTGCGCCGTCCGTTGGTCACGATTTCCGCGGAGCTTTTCACAAATGATTTATGCATCGGCTAACGGTGCTCTCTAGCTTCCATTACCGCAACACTGTTGCGCACTTCACACTTACTCAGGCAGAGATTGTTTCTTGGGAAACTTTGCGCTAAATTTCAGTTCACTTATAACATTTAATACAAAAAAGTATTGTACAAAAGTGTGTGTGGTGGGTGTGTG
Source organism: Delias oraia (assembly GCA_018230265.1). Classification (NCBI taxonomy): domain Eukaryota; kingdom Metazoa; phylum Arthropoda; class Insecta; order Lepidoptera; family Pieridae; genus Delias; species Delias oraia. Next base: position 3,068 of record DWCF01000170.1, on the reverse strand, counting down.
TCTGTTTGCATATTTTTTAGGTTATAGTTGACATCGCAGCAGGTAAGTCTTCTATATGGTAAGAGACCGCCAACCATAGACAAGCGCCATAGTCCAGCTTGTTATGCCGCTTGAACGGCATTTTAGGGCCTCCCATATCCTCACTCATTCAGTGAAATACAGTAGAAGTACCGGTTCAAGTAAAACTGTCATTTCACGCTGAATACTCAGCGACCCGTGGAGTCACTTCGGACGAGCCGGCCCAATTAGAAACCATACATTCGCTGTGTACAACAGCGATAAACCATACACAAAACAAAACTGCATAACTGCATGCGCGCACGCAACTAATATGCAAAACGTTAGATCATAAAAATTTTAATAATTTATTATTTTCGGTCATTGTCACTTGCAATGGGACGAAAATGTACAGAAAAAATACAATACCATTGTAAAGTGGTGAGCGATGAAAAATGCATGTTACAAAATGTATTAGGCACGTGTCGGTCAATTTGCATTTTCCGCTTCTTGAAAGGCTCAATTAAGAGTCTCGTAGCTGTCTTGTAAGGTACTGGGTTCGTTGCTCAGAATGAATAGAAGCTATAATTGAAGATATTTAAGGGCTTGACAATGGCTGGGCGAGTGCCTCACACTGTTTTCTCCGTAGGAGAGCCATGCTGACTCACTAATTAAGCTAGCAGATACAACGCGTAACGATAACTTGTATAGTGTTTTTCCATGGTATAGCAGACAACGGAGTAGGTGGGTCTCTTATATGATAAGAGAACACCGCCGCCTATGAACAACCATATAACAGACTGCAGTTTTGTTGTGTTGCCGACATGTTCTATAAGTTATACGTGCTTCGATTAGTAAGAGACGCTTACCAAGTCATACCGCTCGATCGGCGTAACTGTAAAAAACCGGCAACACAACCAAAATGGCAGATTTCTTATGATCTGTTAAATAAGAAAATATATATTCAAAGATAGCTGTATCACTTCGCTTGGTAATTTGACTAAACCGATTCAATTTCATTGAAATGTGTTACTTATTTTATGCAGACGGTAAGTATACGTGATATTTCAAATTTTTATAGTATGTATGTTTTTATATATGTTTTTTTTTAATGAAAACCGGTGGCAAAGGAGCACGAGGCTCACGTAGACAAAAATCGAGGTGATACGGGTAAAACTTTTTTATACTAGCATATTAATGCCTCTGATGCTCGATGATGAAATTCTGCTGCACATATTAAGCCAAAATCCGCGATTTGAAGGCCTTATAGCTAAGTGATTTTGCAAGTCGACCACAGATCGACAGGTATCTGGTTCGAATCCCGGCCCGGACAAATATATAATTTAATTTATTCAATCTCTGGAAAGACTCAACAGTGGCCGGTCTCAATAGTGTCGCACCTGTGGTAGAGCCAAATCGAAATATGCTAACGCATGCAATGGGTCGACTCATCCGAAGTGACACCACGGGCTCACAGAATATTTAGCATGAAATGGTAGCTGTACTTGAAACGGTACTTCTATTGTGTTTCGGTCAGTGAGTGAGAATATCGGCGGCCCTTAAACAGCCGGCAACACAATCAACAAACGGACTGTAGCGCAGTTGGATATGGGTGGCGGTGTTCTCTTACCATATTAGGAGACCCACTCGCTCCGTTGTCCACTACACCATAATAAAAAAACCCTCAGACATCAGCAAGGACTGTATGATTAACAATTATAACGTTGTAGTGCAAAAAAACACAATAGTAGTGCGATTATCACGCCCCCATTGCCACCAGTGTGTTAAATGTACACCTAGTGATAATTGTATGGACAATGGAATTTTTCACATTTACGCCAGAGTCTTTACAACGGACAAACACGGATCCGCGTCGTTTGCACTCCGATTACGTCAAAACATCGCCTCAATACATTCCGATTGGCGTACGTGTACTGCCCGATCAGCTGGCTTGAGGATATATTTCGTTCTAAGAAATCGCTTACAACAAATCTACAATTTAATTTACCAGTAGTAGGTTTACAAGAATATACAAATATATCAACAACAGACCGCCTATGTCCATTAAAGCCGTAACAATATATAAAACAAAGACATTTCAAGGCATCTGTATTCGCTGAGGCGTATGCTGATTCAACAATTGGACCGGCTCGTCCCAAGTAATGCCACGTGCTCACAGAATACTCAGTCTGAAATGGTAGTTGAAACGGTGCTTCTACTGTGTTACTATGTTGCCGGCTTTTTACGCCATTTAAGCGATTTTTTAGGGCCTCCGATATCCTCACTCACTCTACGAAATGTGTTTCGTACAAGTATCGTTTCACGCTGAGGATTCTGTGAGCCTGTTGCTGCTGTGTCGTGGATGCTGATGCAATAATTTGATCGGCTCGACCGAAATGAGTAAGGTTTCACTGAGGTAAAACATTCTTAAGTGGCTATGTGCTCATATGTGAAATAGATTTTTGATTTTATTTTCAACGCTAGTACTAAATTATGTATTTCCGTAATATTTTTCAAAAAAGATAGATAAATATTACGTTCCTCTTATTATTTTAGAGCTTCTGTGAATGGCAGTCACAATTTTGCCAGTGTCCATATGGTATTTACATAACATTACGTTAAGACTTACGCGACGAGAGACGTTTCAAACGTCAAATGCTTAGAGCTCGGCTCACGTACGCCGTTGCCATGGCAACCGGGATGTCTAATTAGCATAGACAATCACCGGACAAAAGAATAAATCAAACGCGTCGTCAGCGTGACACTCGATCTGTGAAAAAGGGACGCGCATGAGCGCAGAAGGCCGCACCGACACACGATACAAACAAGTCGCATTACAATGACCGCCGCTGCGACTCAGCGAATTCATTGTAATCGCATAGAGTTACGTGCACTTTGCTTTGCAATTAGCAAACTATAATTTATACTTTAATTATCATTTAATCGGTAATATAAGAAACTAATAGATCCAGACTTGATTTTCTTCCCTTATATAGACCATTTTCCGCGGTAGACTATATAATGCTGTCTTTTAGATCATCCTTCACTGATCTAGTCTTTTACCGGCTTTT